>DWGR01002611.1:0-13389 GCA_018247715.1 Heliconius burneyi
TTATTATTTATTTTGTTTGAAAAAATAACTTTTTCATTTTTGGGAATTATTTTTTTTCTGAATTATATTAGACTTTTATAGAGTAGTTAAAACTGTGGTTTCATTTAAAGTGGTGCGTTCAATTCCAACCTGTATAAGAAATATATTATAATTATACAATTATGTTTTAGACGCTGAAACTGAGACGTTGATTTTATATCTAATATCAAAATGTTTTATATCGGCTTCATTTTTAATTATTTATCCCTACGCGGGTGAACTTTATCCGACGGAACTTCGAGGAATAGGCATTGGAACTTCAGCATACATCGGCGGGCTTGGCCTTATAATTATACCATTCATAAACTATTTGGTAATAATAAATCACAATTACTTAATTTTTTTCTACATATAAAACTAAATAATGTTATTATTGTTATAATAATATTGTTTGATTTTTTAAGCTGTTTTAATTTATTTAAAAAAGTAATAGATTTTTGAACATTTTTAATACATTTTTATAAAATTTTAAGTTAGAATTAAATATTTGCTGCTCAAGGCCCACAACTCTCTTGGAAATCCTTCGAAGACATCATCTCATATAACACGTAGTGCTTAATAAAAATATTTACTTATACAAAATTAGTAGCACTTATAAATGTAATTTCTAGGGTACTAGCAACCTAGTGTTGCCGTTAGTACTTATGGGTGCAGTGTCAGTTGTTGGAGGACTGACAGCTCTGCGCTTACCCGAAACATTACATTGTCCACTGCCACAAACAGCCGAAGAAGGGGAAGAATTTGGCAAAGATTGGACTTACAAAGACTGCCTCGCGTGCGGTGGACCAAGGTAACATAATACTTATTAAGCTTACTTTTGCTTCACTATTGGTTTCTTTATTTATTAAATATATATTTATTATGGACCGAGCTCTGTGAGATAAAAATAAAGATTAATTATTTATTATTATACTAGATAGTAAATAGTACAAGTCACTAAAGACAATTATTTTCTATAAAATAATTACTCTATATCACTTTCAGTAGATTATAAAAATTATGTATAGAAAATAATACAGTTAAAATTTTCCGATACATAAGTGTTAGTTTTTTTACGGTCTCGTAAATACTGTATCTTATAAGTACTTCGAGATTTCGATTTGATTTTAATATCTAATATAATTTAATATTTAATATAATCTTTAATATCTAATATATAATATGTAATTATTAAAGATATTGCTGCATTTTCAATCTTTTATACTCGAAAATTTTTAATTAAAACGTTCTACGTAAAAAAAACTGGCTTAGGGTAGTTTATAATTTTTAAAAAATCACACAATAAAATACATAATCTCGTGCCTAACGATTCTCTATTAATTTAGTAGCTTATTTTTAATGCTTTAATATCCGAAAGCCACTTCCACTTTTAATTAACTATTTTATGTTGCTTTTATTTTTGTCAATATGGCAACATCCACGCTAATCCGGTAGATTTTAAGAAGCCATACAAGTACCTGCGTAATATAATACGAAGGCTTTACGAAGTTAATATGTATTTGTTACAGGACCATCATGTCCGAGGCTGATTCGTATGAAAATTTGGACCATCTTGAACTAACACAAGCGCCCTCCGTAGAAGATATACTACCAAATATGCAGCCTATACGGCGAAACTCTATGCGTAAATTAGTCCGTCAAGCGAGCATATTAGAAACACAACGCGACACGGACGGAAGCTTGAAAATGACCTATTGGTTCTAATTAAGAAGACTATTTATCGCATAGTTTTAATTAAAATGTAGATTTAAATTTATTCCAATATAAGGTGTACATAATTTTTGTTAGTAAATGTAAAGTTTATTTATCGTTATGCTATAGAAGTTACAATAAAACTTATTGTGCGTTATATAATTTATTTAATAATAATTACATTTAATAGAAAATATTGTTTTTCTAAACCTATTTAACAGTACATACTTATATACATTTAAACGTCAAAATTTTATATACACGGACAGCAACCCTGCGGACCTCCGTTTGATCTAAACTTGGTACGTGCGCTTAACTTAATCTTATACAATATGATATTGTTAAAAGTCTATTTATAAAAGCATATATCACATTCATTATATTTACACAGGACTTTTTTAGCTTCACATAGCAGGGTAGGCAGAGGGAACCTAGTGTAAAGAAACTCCGTATACCATTAAAACGCTTGTAACTTTCCCGAGTGGGAGTCAAACCCACACCCGTACTATACAATACGCATACAGTACAAATGAATATTGAACTAGGAGGCTTGAAGTGTTGACGTCCAAGGAACTACTAAAGTCCAAATAAAATAAATTCAATATTCATGAGCACTTTAAAACTTTCAATACCAAATATTATTTTATTTATAAAATTTTATAGCGTTATTACACACACTAAGGATAGAAAAAGTTTTTATTCAAGTCATTTTAAAATGTTCTCTTATTAATTAGTGACAGTCAATGATGAAATAAAAATATCACAGTGCTTATTCAGAAATTTATGAGTTACGAAACCTTTTATAACAATTTTCAGCTTTTTACACATATTGAATAGCGGCACCCATACATTTACCCGCGCCACTTCCTTTGATTTGAAAAAAATTGCAATGTTAACCTGAATTATTTTTAATAAGTTAAATAAAACCTATGTAACTGCATGGAATGTGTAGAAATTACCAATGAAGATACTTTTTATATTAACGAATCCACTTAATTTTGTCAAAAAAAGGTTTGCTTCGCTCCAATTTTTTTTATTAAGGATTTTGTCCAAACCTAAAAAAAACCTAAGAAAGGAAAATAAACAGATTATATAGCAAATACAAAATATTTCTCATTAAGTTTCGTACTCAAGACCACCGCGAGCATCACATCTCAGTTCAGTTACGTCGACATCGATAACATAATTTATGTATTTTACAGATTATACACTATTTTATAGTAGTTATTTATATAAAAAAACACAGTGAAACAAAATTATTATGACGCCGATATGTTGATCGAGGAAGCATGTCTTGCGACTTGCTATTGACAATAATTTTATAAAAAAATTTCAATACCAAGTTAGCCTTTCAAGCTTTTATGTTTCGCTAAACTTACAATATAAATAATTATACCAATACCTATATTGTATGCCATAAATTACATCACACTTATTTTAGTCTCCTCCCCGTCGTTGTCACAGATGGGCAATTGTGACGTCAAATATTTTGCAATGTTACTCTTAAACACAAATTAAAAGCTTTTTTTTTCGTTGTATATAAGTACAAAAACTAAATTTATTTCGGAATATAAATCCTCATTTATACAAATATCGTATGATAATACTCAGATATTTTATTTTCAAATGTGATGTTACGAACTTTAATACCCGCGGGGATGACTCTAAAGTGTGACGTAAAATATGGATGGAAATTAGATGGTTAATCTATATTTGAAAGCAGTGAAAATCTGGAAACAAGTAATATAGGTTTTCTAGAGATATAATGATTCTATTCAGGTTAATTGATATTTTTTTACTATGCCTATATCTTTTTAAGAAATGGATTATAAAATCAATTTTTAAAAAAGATATAGAAATTGGTATATTATATTTGAAACTAGAGACTTTAGATATTTAAAACATTAGTTTTAAATAAGCGACCTACAAATAACATCTCATATTAATAGATTACACATCACATTGTCATTAAGTTTAGGATATCAAAATAAAAGACAATAATTAATAAATAAATCTCATTAAGTTTAAAATAGCAAAATAAAAGAACAAAAGTCAGAACAGTCATAAAATTTTGCGATACATTGGGTTTTCCGTTCTTTTGTGTATAAAATTCACATTTGAATATTGGTATAAGAAAACTAAGGAAAATAGATGGATTTCAAATTATAAAACAAAATAGTTGTAAAGTTTAAAAAAGTGTTTTGAACTCAAAGAGTCTACTCTAATCTGAAATGATACCAAACATGAATTGATGATTGATTGAATGGTGAGTGAAAGAAGGAATTCAAAGTTAAAAAATATATAACACAGCCAAATTAAAATGGTACGCCCACTCTATGGTCTGTCTGCAACAGTGGAGGGCAGTATCTGTGCGATATAGCGCGACCGGATGCGGTCGGACTGCTCGCGGGGCGTCTCGCGCGCGTCCCCCGCGTCCACCTCTTCCTCCGAGTTGGATGCATCCGTGTGTTCTAGAAGGTTCGCCGTCTCGTCCGTGCCCGCGACTGGCCTGCAATACGATTGTATCATTGTCAGTGCGCAGACCAAATTGTTTCATTTGAGGGGACGTACACATATTCAAAGTACGAGTGGTATATCAAAGTACGAGTGGTACGTGGTATATCAGTACTAAAACTGATTTTTTTTTATTATAATAATGAACCTTCTTGTTAGCCCTGCAACTTGAAGTTACAACCACTGAGAGCAGTCAAATCGATTATTCACAATACCACCAATATATAATCGAATAAAATAAATCTAACGTTATTCATTATCGTTATAAAAAATTACGTAACCTCTTAGACTCACAACTTACACAGCATTCCAAGGTAAGTAGAGTGAACATTGCGTCATAATACTAATTGTCGGCTTTCCGCTCAGATGAAAAATATCTCGAGTAGAGACAAAAAACACCAAGTTGTGTTTGCGAAGAAAGAGAAATTGAAAAGAATTCATTATTCGTCGTGAACATCGAATCCACAACCATTGCATCTACAGGCAGACGTTGCCTCACCGTTTCTGCATTTAACACCATATTTATCTTAGCTTAACGAAATTAATTATCTTATAGTTGGAATGTATCTTATTTTTAAATAAGTATCATTATTTAAAGACATTAATGCTATATAGAAATAAATATTTAAAAAAACAACATACTTCTTTAGGGCCTCCCTCTTGCTGGTAGATAGGTTGAGGACACCGTTGTTAGCAGAGTCCAGGATATAAATCAGAACTGCCGCTATCAGTGACACTAAAATTACAGTAATTTACGCTGTATTCACTATATTCACACTTAATCCCGCATAATACAGCAGGATAAGAATTTCTCCTTATACTGACTACTAACTACTAACCAGAAGGCACCTTGTATTATAAATTATTAGACACTTCATTTATTTACCAGAGAGAGGAAATAAAAATAACTAATTTCCCCGCGTAGAAATCGAATCTAAGACTGATGCGTTTACCGTCAGACAAAATTACCAAAGTGATTTTTTATTATAAAGAAAATAATAGGCGATTATTATGATATCTAATGAAAAGAGATTCAGGAATCACATGTCATTTATAGTAATTTAGCCGAAGCATTATTTATACTTAGGAGATTTTATATCGATTTTCAAAAGGAAAGAGCTAAGAGTTAGTGTGATATATGAAACGTTCTAATTTTTGCTTCTCATATACTACAACAGTAAGTAATTTATTTTTTGATAATAAAGAACGCTTGTGATGTGGGCGTTAATAGCCGCGACACAGTGTTCCACTAATGCGGTTATTATCGTACCAATTGTCTTTGTATTACTTTGCTAAATGTCTTAAATAAGTATATTATTATTATTATTATTCTAAGGTAGCTCTCATGGCCAGTACAGGGGGTTACATCAAAACGATTAAGGTAATGACTAATAATGTAAAATATTTTGCCTTGGCTATAGCCAAGGCAAAATATTTTTTTCAATTCGAACCGTTGATTCCCGAGGTTAATTCACGAGGATGTCATGGTGAGAAGGAAAAAAAACGTGCTCAGCTGGTTCGGGCATGTCGAACGAATGAATTATGAAAGTATGGCAAAAAATATTTATGATGGAAAAGTGAGTGGTAAGAGAGGTAGAGGGAAATTTCCTTCGAAAACACAGTATCAACGATACTGGAGAAAGATCACGTAAAAAGAATAAGAACCTACAGAGGGCATGTACGAAAAGGTTGATAACAGTGAACGAGGCGAAAGAGGTATGTAGAGACCGTAGCGTTTGGCGCTCCGTTCTCCGTCTACTCCGCTAAGTAATTCCCACAATTAGAACGTTCAACCAACAAACTCTTAATTTTTACAATATTAGTATTGATAACAGAGAATTTAAATAACCAAGGCATTTAGGCCATGTTGTAATATTGACGAGTAGATTCTAGAGAAGTGCTGAGGGGCTATTTTGGTGCATCGAGTCGATTCGAGTCAGTCAGTATTATAGTATTTGAATCATGACTCGATTTCCTGATTCGAGGCCGAAAATACTAGTCCCGAACTAGTCCGATTTTAGAACAAAAGGGACATTTGAAAAGAAGTTAACTTCAAACAGCGTGTAGATTAGGTTAGAATACGAGACTCGAGTCGGTTGGACTGGCAGGTTACCGAACCGGTTCTTCCTGACTCAAGTATCGAATCTGGCGTATTCAAAATAGTTTGGTATCCGAGTATACGAGTAATTCAATAGGTTCTTAAGCTGTCTGACAATATTGTGTTAGTAACAAATAATATTATCCAATAATAATAAATTAATAAAATGTTTCTTACCAAATAGACATCCAAGGAAGAACATTTCTAGCATTAAGTAACCATATTTGTCTACGATCATGCCGGCGAAGATGATGACTGTCGCTAATCCTAGGTTTTGTACTGCTTGACATCTGAAAGAAAACAGAATGCCGTTAGTAGTATTAGTATTAGTTGTATATGTATTGTAATGTACATGCATATGGTATGGTGGGCAGATGCAACTTAGTGTTAAGACAATATGTTCCCCACTGTCCGGCCAACTATTGTGACATTGGAGGGGTTGAGTGGTGGTACTGAACGCCCATCTTTCTCTTCTTACCAAAGCGAAGACAGGCAATATTTCATCGTTTGAATGGGAATAGAACCCATAATCCTTGCGTCACGCTGCGCCATAACGGTCTCGATAATTTAATTAAAATGTACTGTAAGTAAATAAAGTTTCAAAGTAATTTAAACGTAGTCAAAGGATGATTTAATCAGTATCATCTAAATTCTATATGAACTGTGAGGAAATCGAAAACAAAACCTTTAACAATTCTTACGACCTATTTGAATATAAACATACATTTTACTAACAAAAAAAAAGCGTAATTCATAAAAAAAAACTACTTCTCAACATTGAATTTTAAGATTTATATAAATATCCTGTTTAATCTCGTAAATGCTGCAAAACTGTAAACGCGACGCTTGTAAATTCTATTCCCAATGGGAGGAATAAAATATTTAATATTTTAATTTTTTCGCTCAGGTTACAAGGCAATGCGCTACGTTGAGTTCAGGCACTCACCACGCTTTGCAGAAAACGGGGAACGAAGAGTCTTAAATCTAGATTCCCCCGTTCAAAAAAACACCTTTGGCAATTAACCAAAAAAAATTAAATTCTAAAAAAAATAGTTTACAACTAACATTCCATAAGCTGTGCCCAGTTGGTTTTCCGGAACGATCATAGCAACAAGCGGCCACAGACCGCTCGCCAGCAACGAATACGATATGCCCAGTGATATCTAAAACAAATGAAACAATTTAATTTGAATATTAACATGAATGAATCATATTTCATTGTTATCATATAATATATTGCAGGCAACAACTGTTTTAAATATAATATAGATGTTGTATATTTAATTACATGGTCTCATTTAAATAAATATCTATGCCAATCTTTTAATTTACTTTACCCAATTCACATATTAATTGTTTTAATCAGCTTATAGAAACAATTTTTAATGTAATTTAAATTAATACATTTTTACAAAAATTTACTACATTAAGTGTAATGATTTTCATCAGAATCATCACGTGTTTTAGTCATAAATATAAAAAAATATTTGTATATATATGGTTATAATTATTGGATCATATTTAAGGCATATATAAAGATATATTAGTTGTATAAACATTTTTTAGCTTTACGTTGTATTCCGAACACAGTAAGGCAGGCAGAGGGAACCTAGTCTCACGTCACCGCCTTCCACATTTTCCGCCGAATTCTGAAGCCATCGCATGTTGAGTGGCGGAACTCAACGTCGCGCCTTGCCTCGACACCAGAGTGAAAAAATTAAAATATTCAAAATTTCTTTTCCACAAGTGGGAATCGAACCCACAACTTATCACGTTTACATTCATATGCTTGTGCCCTTGCGCCACGATTGCATAAACATTAATAATGCAAATGACTAAAATGAAAGTGTAAAATGTTGTTAAAGTCTAAATTATATTAAATATACAACAATAAAAACTAGTAAATCATGAAATTCATGTGACATCATTTAGTGACAGTCCCTACGTAAAAACACTTACCACACCAACATACGGATTGACAAACGTGAATGCGAGCAGAAAGTGAGATCCAATAGTAGTGACTATACTCAGTATAACCCAAGTTACATTTCTTCCCGTCTTATCTATGAGTATACCAAAGAATGGACTTAATGCAGCCGATAACAAATATACCATAGAGTTAACTGTGTTTGCATCTTGTGGTACAAAATCAAATTTCCTTTCGAAGAACAATCTAAAAAGTAAATGTATATCATCAATCGTCATTGGCACATTATCGATTATAAAATTTATATGTCTGTTCTTCGACTTCTGCAAATAGTCATTTGAAATATTAACTTACAAAATTTATGATATTCATAGCATTTGACAATAAACGCGACGGTTTTGGGTAGGATACCCTCGCCTTCCCGACTCGTGGGAATGATGAATAAATTATTTTCTTTTTCTCATTCTAGTTATTAATAGAACGAGGAAGAGTTAGAGACAAAACATGGTTTGAACATCATAATACGCAATAACTCGGAAATTCGGAAAGCATTGAATGGGGAGTGTCTTAACACTAAATTCGCTCTATCCTGCTTTATAAGGGGTTTTTCAGGTTAAACCCCTGGGTTTAACCTGAAAAATATATTAACACTGGCGACTCACGCGCAGTTTTGCTCGCCTAGTGTTATATTATAGCGAGATTATACAAAACCTCTAAATAAATTGTTATGTTATTCTGATATAAAAAGTATATTACTGTAGTTTCATCTAAATCTATTCCGTAATTTTTACGTGAAAGTGGAACGAACACCCATTGTCATTTATAATATTATTAGGACATATTACCAATCATGAGTAATATGAAGCCAAAAAAATCATACTAAAATACTTACTTTCCTAGAGCAATAAAGGGGAAAATGGCTAAATAATATGCCACACAAATTATTGTAACAAGCCAAAATACAGGTTTAAAATGTAGAATATCCAAAAGGCGGAATGGTTCATCTTTTGCTTGCTCCTCCTGCCTTCCCAATATCCTCTCAGCTCTATGGTCCATCCATCCCAGTATCACACCACACAAAAGTGATCCCAAGCAAGTCATTGAAGCTGCAAGTTATTGAAATTTTTTTTCTTTAACTGACTTCAAAAGGGAGGAGGTTCTTTGTAGTTTCATGCTGTATTTATTGTATATATTTATTTTTAGGTAAGCAAAGAGAGGCTATTGTGTTTATAGTCAGATACTTTTCCAGTGTGCCACAATAGTCTCAAATGTAAAAAAGCCATGGCAACTAATGATATTATCTGATAATAATAACATATAACTGCTAAAATAACACTAAAACTTCTGTGATGCTAAAACTACATTAGCTTTAACAATGAACATGATCACATGATCATAATATTCAACACTACTAAGTTTCAACAATAGGTTGTCTCTGCCTGCCCAAAACAGCAATGTGAACCAAAAAAAATTGCAAACCTATAAACAAAGCTACACCAAGTCTCTCATATCCTCCATAAAAATTAGCCACCCATCTGTAGATAGGTTCCATCACCCAGAAGTTAACTGTACTCCCAAATCTGGAAAAGGATAACTGAAGTCCAAAGACCATGTTCAGCTCCTTGCCTTTAAACCACAACACTACATAGTTATTTACAGCTACTTGCAATGATTCACCTCCAATACTAAAAAATAATATACACATTTTAAATATTTAGTATAAATTTAACTCCTATTTTATTTTATTTTTGTTACTGAACTTACCCGAATACAAATCTGCCCAGAATCATTAGCCAATATGCATTAATGTACACTCCAAAGGCGAAAAGTACTGCACCAATAAACACAATGGTCATGTATATAATTGTTCCCAACCTTACTCCAAAACATCTAAAAGAAATCAATACTATTAAGCTTTTTACACCATAGTGGTATATACCGGAGGTGTCTACATAAGTGCAATGATGGAATGGAAACATAAGGAATGTTTATGGATTAGATATCCACAATGAGGAATATTCCAATTATAACCACTTACTCAATTTTTCAAGGCTGACAACAATTATTTGAATTTTTTTATTTATTGGGGTAAAGAAACAGTGCACATACATATAAATAAAAGAACATCATAACAATACATATAAATGTAACACCAACATCATAATTATTATAACATACATAAGATTATTATTTTTTTAAGTAAATTATACACTACATTACAAAGTTGATTACATTGTTAGACCATTGTGGCAAAAGTTGGGCAAAAAATGGGGAATAGGGTTAACTGATCTAGAGTAAGGACCTTGCTATATGTAAGATACAGTATGAAGAAAAATTATAGCACTTACCTATCAATGAGATAACCACCAATGAAACATAATATCACATTTGGCCATGAGTATATGGAATATAGTAATGCAAACTGTGATGTATTTAAGTGTGAATCATCTTTAAAGTTATCAGCTAATGCTCCAGGTGTATCATAACAAAAATATGATCCTGAAGAATAAAAGCAATATAATAACAATAATTATAAGGTAATAACAACAATTATAAGTTAATAACAATAACTATAAGTTAATAAGTTTATATTATTAAGTGAATTCTATTGAATAAGTGGACCTTTTCTCAACAGTAACAGTTTAAGATAATTTATTACCACTGAAATAAAATTATCTGTACTCTATTCACAAAGGCATGAGATAAAAGGTAAACAAATAAAAAATAATAATATTTTATAGGTCACAATTGATGGAACTTAATATAGTATATTAAGTAAAAAAATAGATATTTTATCTATGTATTTATGGCTGTAAATAATATTATTGAACAATGCCTATAGAACTTATTAGTTAACAATAATGTCATCAAATATGTCATCAATAATTAAATTTATTTATTTATTCTTAATTGCACATATTTGAGAAAAAAAAATATCTGTAAAAGACAGCTTTAATGCAATAAAGCATTGTGTGGTACACTATGTCAAGTCGGAAATAGATGTGTAGATGTGCTCAATCTAAATAATAATTTAAACAAATAGATAAATGTTTGCAAACTTGAGAAACATTTTAATACTATAAAAATAAACCACTATAATAAATAATAGAGCACAGGTACTGCAGACATTTCACATTAAAACAGGATATTTTGCCCTCAGTCAGATTATATTTATCATTTTAATATCGGTCAGCATGTTTATAAGACATTTGTACTATAAATATATTGTGATTCCGTTGTTACATTTTAATTCTCCTGTTTTGTTAATTGTAAAGTTGTATTCCGATTATTTTGTTTTTGTTATATATATTTTTTACCAAATAGAAATTTAAAAAATTACATAAAGGTCTTAGAAACAGTATTTCTTAGTTTACATTTTTTTCTCATGTCAAGAAGAATAATGTATAAACAATATTATAAAAAGAAAATAAAGAGGGAGCAAAACTTGTTGTTTTCGTGTATATTTAAACAAATAGTTAATTGTCTATGAGTATAAACTCACCAAAACAAAGAAAACACATTAATATCAGTGCTACAAATCTATGCACTTTGTGTGCTGGATGGCACATAGATGTGGGCATCTCTTGACTCATTCTCGAATTTCCACTGGTTTCTGGGTTCTCCATTGTAGTATGAAAGGATTTTTTAAATATTCTTCTCAACTGTTATGATTATATTTTAAATGTAAAAAACAAAATTATACGTTAAAACGAGGCGTTTTATGTTTGTATACACTTATGGGTATGATTTCAATAAATTATATATCATCTCACAGAATATTTTTTTAATAATGTTTAATAAAACTAAATAAACTAATCACACAAAGAAACAATTTGCTATTTATTTTGTTTTTTTTTTCTTGATATACTAACAGCATTTATAAAAGAATGTAATCAATAGTTTTACAACTATGTTTTTATAGCAGTCAAGGTTTTGAAAACACAATAATCATATTTTTTGTCGTTCCGCAAACATCAGCAAAGTTTAAGCAATTTGATAACAAACACCAAGATATACACAATGAATGCAATGCCAGAACATAAACCTTATCCACCAATGTGTCAGTGACACAGAACCACAGAACACATTTATCAGTGACCAGACCAGCTTACCACAGATTTACTTTCATTTGTTATGAATGTCAAATTACATAGACAAATAATAAATATAAATATATAAAATTAAAATCATAACACTACTTTGAAAACATTTTTTTGATATCATAAGGCCGTTAAAAATAATTACAGAATAAAAACCATCATCGTCTTCTTACAACAAATTTATAAAATTATCGTAACTCCGTACTTTACTTACGTACGTACTTACATACTTTCCTGTAGCCTGCGGCCTGCGGCCTGAAGGACCGATGGAAAAGGCGCGTGGGCCACGGCCTGAGGGGCCACGTAAGCCTTACCCGCGAGGAGCTGGGAAACGATTTCGCCTCTATTAGCCGACTTTTTTGGCGTATTGGAAGGCGTGGTTTTCTCTACGTTCTTCGCCTTCTGTTTAGCCGCTTTGGTGACAAGTCCGCGGCTACATCCATTGCGAAAACGGTGGTAAAGTCGCGGATATTGATTGGTGGTACGTCCATTAACGCTCAGGTAGTGGTGGAATAGGATAGGAGGGCTCCAAATGGTGCGAATTCCCTTGATCAAGTAATAAACAAGCCTTTAAAAGACTCATAGTACCTACTTGAGAGGCAGTTTAGGGTTGGAGGCCCCTTACATTATATGAACATAATTAAAATTACTTATATTTTTCTAATGTCTACTTAGTTTACATGTAGTTACAGTTTTTTTCTTTCTTGATGACTAGCCACTTATTGCCCAAGTTCCCAAGATTTACGTCATTATAGAAAAGTTTGCGTACTGTCTAACCTGAAAGTGGGGCCCTTCCAGAAGTAGCGTGGAATAAATACATCTCTGTCTTGGAGGATGATTAAGCCATCGGATCAGTTGGGTGCTGATAAGAGGTCTTAAAAATATATATATGTTTTTTTTATGGGAAAAGACATGGCAAACGAGCGTACGGGTCACCTGATGGTAAGTGATCACCGCCGCCCATGACACCGCGTAACACCAGAGGAGCTACTGGTGCGTTGCCAGCTTTTGAGGTGGTT
>DWGR01002612.1:0-13389 GCA_018247715.1 Heliconius burneyi
AGAGTCATAGAGCAACCCTTTGCCTGTGTCTGCGACTGGTTAACGGTAGTTTGATTTCACGCGCATCTAATGATTTATGTCGGTACCTTATCGCTCCATATTTTACCGATTTATAGTCATTTTCCCCTATAGAACTACCAACCCGTTTACACAACTTCATCCCATTTCTAAATAGAAGCGTGTTATTGAAATTAATAAAAAAATCGATCAAATACGAGTTGGACTCGCATACCTAGGGTTCCGTACTAATTTAACTTTTGTATATCAACGGAATATACTGATAAATTTATCAGCTCCACGCTGTATCTCGCATGTGGCAAAGCGAGCTTTCGGGCGAAAAAACGAAAATATGAAATATTTCATTTACGCGAATGAGAATCCAACCCACAACCTGTTGTGTTTCCAGCCGCATGGTCACAATTCTCCTCAGACTTTTATAAATTGTACTTTCCGTTATACAAGTTTAAATTTGCGAACATATTATGTGCCCATTTTATATGAAGTGCAATTATAAGTTGTAATGATTTTTTAATGAAATAAACACTTTTGTCACTTCTTATCCCATTTCATTCATATCAATTGTAGTACCCCATATATTTTCATCACGCGGCGCATTATGAAACCTACTTTTATCTATCTAACCTACTAACCTATCTTTTGATTGTGTTGACTCATGATCTGAACATTTTATATTAGTTTCAGATTTACTAAACATCGCAACGCAATCTCAAGATAAAAGATCCTATAAGGATCCGTTTTTTAGGGTCCCGTACTTTTTAAGGAAAAAAAGAACCCTAAATCACTCTGTTGTCCGTCTGTCCGCTCTGTCTCAGGAAGATATCTTGGAGATATCGAGTTGAAATTCAAACCATACACTCAGATCTATGGTCATATGCTTTCCTGACAACAAAATATGTTACTATATTTACTTACACAAAAGATTTTGCCCCTTATATCGCAAAAAAACCGTATATTGAAAATATAATGGGAATCTAAATTCATAGGGTGCTTCCGGTTGACCTAGAATTATGAAATTTAACTGCTAGTATATACAAGTAGTACTAGTTCAGGAAAAAAGCTGAAAACTATACATTTGTTGTTAAATCCTAAAAAATAATAGTCTTAAAAGGGGGGCAAAATTTGGTTATAAAGCCGCTAGTTCAAGTGAGATATCAGATAAAAGGGCTCTGGCTAAGCTAAGCCTGAACTTCAAAAATTCTTGAGACCTCTAATTTTTGTCCGGAACCGTCAGCGCGAAAGCCGGACTCACGCTTGTCCAGTTCTTTTTCATTTTGAAGTACGGACGCAAAAAAATCTAAAAACAAACAACAATATAATTTTATACCTTCTAAAATTATATGTTAGAAATTCTATAAAATCTATATCAGTGAGAAGTCAGTTTTGAGAAACTCTTCTTATTTTTCGACAGACAGAGATTCTGAGAGAAATAGATAAGCATATTTATGATTTATAAGCTATATGGCATATTATGTGTAACAATATATTATATAGAAGTATTTAAAAAAATACTTAGGAGAAGTAGAAAAGTTATTTTTCCCCAACCGCTAATCAAGAATAAAAACAGTGTGTAAGTATACGTTTCAGCTTAAATGATAATTGCCAAATCCCAAATTTGGAGATAAGATTAGGGTTTCAGGTAATTATTAGATACAAAAATATCCATGTTGTCAGTGGGATAAGTAACTTTTAGGACAAATTTACTATGCAAATTAAGAGAAATCACAGTTCAAACTTCATGTTATTCTTTACTACAAATTGGTTTCCTATATATCGTTTTCGTAATAATAATACTCAAACGCAAAACTTCGTCACATGGCAACATAACATATGCATATGGGAACAAACTGATATTTGGCATTATTAACACAGATTTAATGTGATAATAGTTCATTTAAAATAATGACAGTAAATATATTACATAAATATATTACATAAGCCTAATTTTATATAACCATAAAATAACTTAGATACTCGTATATAATAACCATAAAATCTTATTTTTGCGGAGACATCCGTATATCATTGTGAGCAGACTTGCTACCAGTATTGATTGAGACTTACTTGGTAAATGAAATGCGCATGTCCGCATCTGCCCTCTCGTAGGCAGACAACAAATGTAGAGATATATATTAGTATCTGTTGTTATATAAGTATTTACACATAGTATGCATGCATGTAGTAGTACACATGTATTTTGTGTTCAGGCTAACATTTATTTAAAATTCTGTAAAGTTTTTTACTTTTATAGCTATTTGCAAATTAATATGTTTAAATATAAGCGACAACGCTGAGTAGAAACTAGTAATTTGCTAGTTGTAAGACTAAAAATGGTCATGTAGATAGTTTCATTGAATTTTGTAAGGGAGTCTCCCTTAGAAGTTAGCCAAAACCAGCTTTTATTTACCTTAAAAAATTCTCTTTTGGTAGACCAAGAGAGAATTTCTTAAAATTCCAAAAGCACGAGAAAAAACATAATGGGATAAAGTTTTATATTCAAAACATTTGTTAATAGCAGTAAAAATACTAGAGATTCTAAAATCATCACTAACGAATTTGGGACCGATAATGTTTTGTTAAATTATATGTTAAAAGCTTTATTGTTTTATGTACTGTTGGAAAGTAGAAACTAAAAAGTATTTATATGCATAGGTACAAAATGAATGTGCTGTTTCCGTATCTTTTTAGGATAACTTTAAAAGAAGGCAGTTACCCTCTATATGCAGCAAGATTCCTACATCATAATTTTTTTTATATAGTGTTTTTATAAATCTAAAATTTCAATAATTTAATATTATTATTTAATTATATATTATAAAGCATTTAAAATGTATAATAATTAAATAAAAACATAGTATCGATGCTTTAACATTAAAAATACCAATAATGCTCGAAATAAAATGAATAAAGAAACATCTCAACTATAGTTTTTTGTGTAAAGTATACAGAAGGTACTTTAAATCCTCTTAACTCTAAAGATGGTATTCTTTGTGAAAATAATAATGGTTCTATTTAAAACTCCGATATTCGTATAATGTGTCTAAGTAATCAAATAACATTGCGTCTATCTTAATCCTCGCTTAATACGTTTTGTTAGTTAGTTTCATGCTCCGCTACGCCCCCGCACAAATATTTGTTGATCTTATGTGTTCAATTTTATCGTGATGTTTAATGCTATTGTTAAAAAGTATCTTATTTTTGTTAAAAAATGCATTTTGCCATAAAAAAGTTATATGCACGAACGCACGTGGCGTTGTGATTGATCACATAATCAATATTTTTGGGTGATGTTGGATGGTATCACGCGTTTATAAAATATGTATTTACAAACACATGGTTTTTTCCATAAGATTTTTGTTTATATATGTAAGAATACACAGTGGCTCAAGCGTATGACTGTAAATGCGACTGGGTGTAGGTTCGATTTCCATTTGAGGAAATTAAATATTTGATGTTTTCATCTCTTCGCTCTTCGGTGTTGAGGCAAAGCTCGGCGTAGAGTTCCACCACTCAACATGCAATACATTCGGAATTCGGCGGAAACTAGAGAACGGAATGTCTTCTGTCTAGCCTGCTATATGCGCCATGGAGTGTAAAAATGGAAAAAATAAGAGTAACAGAATATGTATTAAAACAGATGAATGATTTTTTTATTAAATGTATTATTTTAAATATATTCTTTAATCAAAGTTTCATTCCATTAGTTTCATAAATTAAGGATTACTGCGATCGATATGCATAATTCCTCTTCCCTAAGTGTGAACATCTGTATTTGCGTATTGCGCTCCCACTCGTACACCTATTGCAATAAATCCGTATTCAAATAACTCTAATCACTTAAGTACACAAATTCATTCTAGTTACAAATGAATATAATTATTCATACGCGTTGACGACGGCACAATCCTTTCGGCCTATACAAGGTCTGTTTGCATATCGTATGACGATGATTCAAAATGGGGATCAATATAAATTTGTATAATGTTTAATGTTATAAAATATATTTTATTATTTAATAAAAATGCAAGAAAACGTGTAATTTTTAATATTAAAGTTTTAATTTCAATATTACTGTTAATTATATAGGTACTCTTTTAACTACTAACCTCATCAAACTATATAGATGCTAATAAAACTCATAGAGATGATAACAGAAAAATAAATTGAAATAAAAATTTCGACGTAGCTTGATAACAACGTATCAATAGCTGGAGTCTAAGACTTAGACGGTTTTAAAGAAATTGAAACAAATTCAATCTTGTTAAGTTGTAACATTTATTGGAAGATTGGTGACAACTCAGTAGCAAGTCAGTGCGTAATAACCCTAACACGCTCGGTAAATGTCAAACAGTTTCTTGACAACAAGATCCCTCATCCTTGGATGTATGAAGTTAAAAAAAAGCAAAATATTTTTTTAAAATGAATTTTTTTTAAATAGAAATGCCACCTATATCTTTATTTTACTTTTTATATGATCGACATGCATGTAAGGTGATCAATAAAATTATCCAGACTCACGCTTTTCAAGTGCAATCGGTTGAAAATGTAAAGCGGGGCTCTTCATTTCGTGCATGGCGGAACAGATCGCTGTGACAAGTTCTCACATGACATGTACTCGTGTTCTTCGTACCAGTGAAAAATCTATTCAATCTATCATTTATATGACAGTCAGTACCTTTTATAATAATTTACAGGTCGATGAATCTGTACTGATTTAACTGACTGGTGACGTTAGATATTTGATATTGAAACTTCAAAATAACAAAATTTATATAGACGGCTTTGATGATATAACGCATATAAAAAGTTATTTGAATATGTAAGTCAAACTTTTAAATTATAATAGAATTAAAAAAAAGAGAAAAATATATTTTATATATATTTTTTATGAAAATATAAAATGTTGCCATTTTTGTATAAAAATATAAAATATATAAAAACAACAGATGTTCTTTCTAAACAAAATCTAATTGGTACAGTATAAAAAATAAGGCATTCCATTCTCATGCAAGGATCATGCAACATAAATTAATACACTTAATTTTTCTCATTTTACCAGATGTGCGATAAATGTTATCAAGAGGGTAAACCGTGACCTCATAAAAAAGCAGAATTTATTACATCTCACGACCCTTGCCCTGGAACTAAGACAGCAGAGGAAATAATAGAAAAATATCGTAATTAAAATCCAACCCTTCCTGTCGTTGCGCTATTTTATAGAGGGCTAAAATTGAAGCGAGGCGCGCGTGACCGATGCGATGATATAGTGGTAGGAAGTAAAAGGACCCCGCGCAGGCTGCGGAGTGGGCGTAGGGCGAAGACATCGAGCGACAGGCTAAGCGATCTTTAATGACTTACATCGTTCATTAAAATTTAAACATATGACGGTCTTTTTAACATTCTGTGAACGTTTATATCCGGGCACAACGAAACTATAATTATTATATTACAATAGAAACTCGATTATCCGGCCGTCAGTTATACGGATTCGCTTCGATTTTTATTTAATCTACTACAATAAAACATAAGAAAATTTATATGTCCGTAAATGCGTATGTAATTTATGTATACAGGGTGGAAGAGGCAGCGCTTCTTTTACTGAAACTGCATATAGGGTAAAATATTTCAAACCCGGAGCTAAAAAAATTTATCAAGATGCCTCAACAGTTTGGACGTAGGATTTTTTTTTCATTTCACGATTTTTTTTCATACCTGTATTTCGTGTCACGCACACATACACATTCTACTACAAAAATACTTGAATGAAGCGTGTGCGACGCTGCCGCTTTGACAGGTAAGTGTATGAGTGATAATATTACACTTTACAAATGGTGTTTTTTTTTTAAATTATTTTATTATTTATTATTTATTTTGTTTGAAAAAATAACTTTTTCATTTTTGGGAATGATTTTTTTTCTGAATTATATTAGGCTTTTATAGACTAGTTAAAACTGTGGTTTCATGTAAAGTGGTGCGTTCAATTCCACCCTGTATAAATGTACGTTTCTTGGAAAATTATACTAATTTCGTTCGTTGATTCGTTGATTTTCGTTGATATGTACTTGATGCCTTTAATAGACATATAACAATTCTGTGCTACAAAACCAGCTTTTATTTATCAAATCCGATAATTTGGATTTTCGATTATC
This sequence comes from Heliconius burneyi, assembly GCA_018247715.1. Classification (NCBI taxonomy): domain Eukaryota; kingdom Metazoa; phylum Arthropoda; class Insecta; order Lepidoptera; family Nymphalidae; genus Heliconius; species Heliconius burneyi. The sequence continues at coordinate 6,168 of DWGR01002612.1, forward strand.
TGAATGTCTAAAGACAACAATCAGTCCTTTTAATCGAGTTTCTACTGTAATTATATCTACCATAAGAGGTCATTCGTGGCGCAGAGGCACAAAGTGTGCCTGCAAACGCGACTGGCTGTGGGTCAATCCCCATTCGCGGAAATAAAATATTTATTTAAAATTTATATTTCTATTTCTTCACTCTGGTGTCGAGGCCAAGTGCGCCGTTGAGCTCCTCTACTCAACACGCAATACCTCCAGAATTCGGCCAAAAGTGGGGAACAGATATGTTAATACTAGGTTCGTGAAGCTTGAAGTTGATTTAATTCGATTAAATTGTTTTATATCTACTACAGTAGGTACGTACCTATCTACTTGTATTATTATATTGCGTCGCATTTGACATTTACCATTATGGGTAATTTAAGTTTATCTGGTAAATAACAGAAGCTTCGCTGCACGCGTCGGACGTGACCGGCTGGAGTTTGATTGCTTTGCAGCAACCTGTTCAGGTTTATCACGTTTCATATTATTTCGGTCTCTATAATGAGACGTAAGCTGGCAGCCGCTTATTATTATAAATATTATTGTTCTCTAAACGAGTATCGATATATCATTGTTCTCTATATGATGATTAGTATTTGCGTTATTTTACAGATAATTTTGTTTTTAATATAAAAAAAAATTCAAAGTTTCGTTGCTAAAATTCTATTTATATTATACAAAGACAATGAAACTGTTAAAAATGTATTAATTGTTATACTTTTAATGATATTGATGTTATAATATGATTGTCAGTAAAGCAAAATGGCTTTTTTTTTATTTGTACGATTATTGTATCGGGCGAGAACTGCGAGAAATGTAATTGTAAGCCATTATCGATCACAGTCAATATGTTAGTTACATTCTTATTCGCACATCCTAGATGTACTTTTCTTTATAAAATGAATAAGTCATATTTTGTGTAAATTGCTTAGTGCAAAGTGAAATATATAAGTTCCAATTTTACAATTACCCACACAATTGCGCTTTACTGACTCGACTGCAAAGTAGTTGTCAATTTATTAAACAAAAATATATAAATAGTAAGCCATTTAAAACTGTAAACATCATAATTAGCTTAATTTCTTATTTGTTATGCAATACACAATGAATAAAAGTGTATTCTGATTTTTGAAAAAGAATACTAAATGTTGCATTCTAAGATATTTTTTTTAGTTTAAAATCCAACAATTCAATAAAATTGTATAAAAACTTGAAATTATACAATAGATTAGGTAAGAATAATTCTGCCTTGTGTTATTATACGCCGCCTCCATTATTCTTAAAGGAGCTACTTTTCATATTAGACTCTACGTGGTCGAATATAGAGTTTTTTTTCGGGTAAAATGTTGTAAACAACGTCGACTGTCAGTGGCTAGGTGCGATGTACGAGTTGCAACATTGTTTGTTGTTTGTTAAAGTATGCGTGAACAAGAGATCTTCAGATGAGTATTGATTGATATTGAATAGCAGAGAAGATGAATGGATATTTGACAATGCAGCTATCGCTACCTAGAGATTTTATTTAGCAAAGTAGTGATGAATATTAATCTTATATACGTGTTCACTTATTTTGAAATGCATGTTGTTGCACTTATAAATATATGTTTGAAGGAAATCACTATTAATTTAGATTCGTAATAGATCGTCATTATAATTGACAATAACTTGTTTTTAAAAGTAATTTGTATTTGTTTTTTTTTTATCGTAATCGTAATTGATTGTTTAGTGCAATTGTGACGTCATTTCACTTTTATTTAGAAAAAAAAGTTAAATAATTTGTCAATGTATCCGGGAATACTATTTACAAAGTTTTATTCTGATTCCTGCTTTTTCAGAAAATATATTACTATTTTTACGTTTTATTTTTCAATATTATAGAAATATAAACAAAATAAGTACAATACAAATTCAGCTTATCCGTTTGCATAGAAACATCGCCGCCTACGTTGGTGGTCTACATACTCAATGATTTTCAATGACCGTCGCAATTCTTGTCCAGCTAATGCGTCTTATTGTAAAACTGAGGACTCAATGAAAGTTATTGTTATCTTGATCTGAATCGTCTTTGCGAGCGCCGGCTTTGAACAAACCAGACATTCTGACGTCTTCTGGACAACAATAATAATAACTATTACCGACAACTTCAACTTTTTTTAAGACACATAGTTATTTTTTCTCCCTACCTTAAATATATTTGTAAAGAACTTATAAGTGTAGAATAATAAAAAAATACAGTTGAATTGATAACCTCCTTTTCTTACAAAAGTCGGTTAAAAAGTGTCTCAACACTAGGTTATCAGGCTCCCTCTATGTGTAGAGTAAAGCTTGAAGCTAAAAAACACATATCCCAATATTAATTTCTTATAATTTTATGACACATCCGAATGGCAACATTTCAAGAATTCAAATAGGTATTGTTTGTTACTAATCACATTGTACATAACGAGGCAAAGGTACTTGCATTTTTAGGGTTCTGTAGTTTAAAAGGTAAAAACGTAACCCTTTTATGATCAGTCTATTGTCGGTCTATCAAGACCATTTACATATGTCGAGATCTCGTAAAATCAAATATTCAAGTCTATGGTACCTTGAAGAACAGAAAAAATCAAGCTTGTAAGTCAACGCAATCGTTTATGCATCCTATTTACGGTAGTTTGTATGAAATTCGCCGCGTAATCAAAACCCATGTCCCTTGGACCTACAATTATGAAATTTGGCAAAAAATGAAGAAATAAATACAAATAGTTAACATTTTTGGATATTTCTTAGAAAAAAATCATATCATTCTTATAATGTAATAACTTTAGTTTGTCAATTTAAAATTGTTCCGTTAACATACAATCCAAAAATTGATACGAAGCCCTAGGTACGCGAGTGCAATTCGCAATTAACCGTTTCTTTATTTTAACGTACTCTGTTTCTTTATAAATTAATACTGAGTTCAACAGTTTATTAAAAGTATTCCTACGAATTAAAACTTGCTCACATCTTGTCTATATTCTTTTTAGACTTTTGGTTTCGATACAATACTAAATATACGAGTACATTGAGAAATTTTCATTTAGAACAAATATTTTTTGATTGCTTTTTTACAAAATTTATTAAACTATCATACAAATACTTCGCTGATTAAATTGGGAGAGGGTAAAATAAATATTAGTCAACGTAGGTAATATGGAGTGACATTACAAAAGAGGCATAAAACAAAGGGACGCGCGGAGGAGGCGGCAGCCCACAGCGCACGCGCCACTTGATGCTCGTTAGCGACGCATGCAAAACAATGCGAAACAATACGTTGCCATCATGCTAATTGCTTCCACACTGGTGTTTGTTTCGACTTTCCATGCGAGTCTCGTTATAATGCTGTTTTGCGTAACGTTAAATATAAAAATAGTTAAATTGAAGGAATTTTGTACAACCAACGCAAAGGAATATGTTTTAAGAACATTATAGGTATTGGTGCAAAGGAAGAGAATCACTTTGTTGTCGATCTATTTCTCTTTCATGACCATTGGAATTTTATAGGTTTCTACAAAACTCTATGTTGCTCTATTCCGCCCATTTGTGTGGTCTGTGTAATATTATGTCATCCTATAATTTTTTCATAATTACCATTTGTCATTTGTCTTACATTTGTTTTTATACCTTTTACGCAGTAGGACGTAAATCATGTTTTATAACAATAAAATAAAAAGCGAACTGTCTAATGTTGATACTTTATTTTGGTTTAGATTGCTATCAAATGAATATACATACCTACTGACCGAATTATTAACAATAGTTAGCATTGTTCCTGAAGACAATGCAATATACCGAGGTTATGGACATGGTTTTACCGTGCAGACTTACCCACCTTAGTCATGATATAAGCATTGAATATTTATAAAAAACATCGTAAAACAGTTACATATACTTTTAAGTTACTCAAAGTGTATAAAGCATTTTATTAAATCTTCTTGTTTTAAACTCTCTAACAGTAAATATTTGCATAGAGATGGCCAAGATATTGTTGTTCTCCCAAAAGTACCAAGTGGATATTGAAACACTTTATAATAAGAACAATTTCACAATTATTACTCAAAACAAGTATCTGTATAACAAAACAAGTGTCTCTATATATAATCACTTAACATATAAAGCGTGTCCAGGTTTTCTATATCACAAGGTTATAATGTGAAGATATTTACAGCTTAATAGCGAAAAGTTGAGGTCAATATCTGATGGAGTTGTTGCTTAATTAAAACCAAACGAAGGGTGAAACATATTTAAGTACGTGACGTACTGTGTGGTTAAAAAGTTTATTTTCTACAAGACTGTAATGCTCTATGTTGTATGCGACTTAATAGTTCAAGCTACTGAACTGCATCAGCCTTGAGATGAAAACAGTATTCCATACGAGGACCTGGACCCCATAGAGGGCCTATCGTTAGTTTGGTGTGAAGTAACGACTGTCTCGTCGGTATGGTCGCGATATCGACGAGACTGTCAATCCAAATGTTAAGACCTCAGCGGACACTGAGAACATTGGTGACACAGCAAATGGTTTGAGTTTGGGTTATATTGACACTAGCGGCCTACTCGTGGCTTACCATCTATAATTGTTTTATTACTGTATTTCCCAACATACTTATTATATAATTTACACATTCAATCATTTTTCATAATTCTGAGAAAGTGCAAGCACTACGTTGCTGCTTGAGAGAATGTCATCAGCGGCAAGGGCCCTCTCTGGAACTGGAGCGTAGGCTCGCGACTGTAAACAACTGAGCGTTGAATTATTTTAATTTTACATTTTCCCGAAAATTATACGTCCCAATTATAATATTTATTATAAAAGCCAAAGCTTATCTTAATAAAATTTCATTGATAATGGAATTTTTTAAATTTTAATCTTTGTTCATAAGTTTCATTATAAATGTTAAATAAAAAGCAGTTAAATATCACCTTGCGATTTTTAAAAAATTTTTGTCACAAAATCCCATATTGTAACTTATTTATAAAAGAATAGATATACGTTGTCATGGCCTTTCTTTATAACTAATTATATTTAATATTTTTGCAATACAATTTACTTAAATATATTTAAGTAAATTGTATTGCAAAAATATGGCCTGGCAGTTAGTTTGGACATGGCGAAGGCCTTTGATCGAGTGTGGCATGGGGCGCTCCTCGCTAAACTTCCATCCTATGGGTTCCCGAACATTTACGCAAATGGATCACTTAAAAAAGCTTACTCACTGGGCGCAGTATCAAGGTCGCTGTCGACGGCTTCTGCTCTGAACTTATGCCCATGAACGCTGGCGTTCCCCAAGGTTGCGTGCTGTCCCCTACGCTGTTTCCTCTGCATATCAATGACATGTTAGAGGATTCTAGCTATTCGTTGCTATGCGGATGATAGCACGGTAGATGCTATTTACTCCGGCCGCACAAGTCTTTCTCGGAAAAACGCGGAACACTGCCGAAATAAACTTGTGTCTTCTGTTGAGGCATCCCTCGAGAATGTCTCTTCATGGTATAAAAGGAACTTGGTTCAATTTAACCCCCTGAAGACACAAGTTTGCGCGTTAACCATTAAAAAGACCCCATTTATCGTATCGCTAGTCAATCAGAACACCTCTCTTACAGCCGCGCTCAGTATCCGCATATTGGGCCTTAATGTTTCGAGTGACTGCCAGTACCGCGATCACCTTAAAAGCAAGGCCAAGTTGGCCACGAAGAAACTGGGGGTCACCAACAGAGCGAGACGGTACCTCACACCAAAACACCGATTGGCCCTATATAGGGCCCAGGTTCGGCCTCATATGAAGTACTGTTCTCATCTCTGGGCTGGTGCACCCCAATATCAGCTTGACCCATTTGATCGCATACAACGTAGAGCCGTTCGAATCATTAGGGATCCAATGAGCTGTGAAAGGCTTGACATTTTGGCTGTGCGTAGTGACGTCTCCTCGCTGTGCGTTCTCTATCGCATTTATCATGGGGAGTGTTCTGAGTAACTGTTTGACCTGTTACCTGCCGCCGAATTTTCTAACCGCACAAACTTAAATATCATCCACACCACCTGGATACGTGGCACTCTCGCCTCCTCCTCGCACTGCTTCCACGCGCCACGGAACTGTGGAATGGCCTACCCGCGGCAGTGTTTTCAGGTCGATATGATATAGGTACCTTCAAAAAGCGCGTCTACCTCCACCTTAAAGGCCTGCAACGCACCTGTAGTTGGACGGGGTCGTGGGCGGCGGTGATCACTTACCTTCAGGTGACCCGAACGCTCGTTTGCCTTGTCCTTTTTCCATAAAAAAAAAACATTTCTGTACCGCACGCTAATAAAGTTAATCGATGGCTTCTATTATTATTGTCATTGCGTTATTTAAGGCTAACTAAGAATTGTGCCGTTATGTTATATAGCATGAAGTGCTCATGTAAAATGTAGGTTTCATACAAAAGAAAAAAAATATCTGAACAGTAGTTCCAGAGATCTTAGCGCTTAAGGCGCAAACTTTTGTCCTCTGTGGGTTGGATTGAACCAGTATGCATCAATAGAAGACACAAGCCAAGCTAATGCTATCACAATCTTACACCGACTTCAAAATTATAAAATCTTTCCTTATTACTTTATTGTTTGAAGTCGGTTTGTTTTTTGTTAAAAAAATATATTATTTAATTCATTAAAATAATATTAAATTGTAAAAAAACAGTTGGGTCTTAATTTATGGCGCATCGAGCGTGCCAGTTGAGCACTAATCATTGTAAAAAGTCACTAAATGAAATTACTAAAAATACAACGTCAAAACCTCAGCGATGAATTAATTATAGGTATCTATATTAAAACGTCAGCGATAAATTATAAATGGAATTAACAACTGTATAACAAATACAAATATTGAAAAAAAAACAAACAAAAAAAAACAATAACAAAATCAGAAATTTACCGCTAGTCAGTTAAAAAGTTAGTTAAGTTCTTAAATAATTATTGATGGTAATATTGGAATTTTAATATATGTTACCCATTAAAATTTTACTTGCATAATTATTAATATTATTTATAAATCTATGAACATAACAATAAAATTGTCGTTAAAAATCAATTAGATACTTAATACAACGATTCAACTAAGTGTCTGCAAATAAACTTTAAACATGACAATAACGTCACAATATGTCGACAATTAAGCGTCGGAACGGGCGCAGGCGCATT
>DWGR01002613.1:0-13389 GCA_018247715.1 Heliconius burneyi
CTAAGTCTATGGATACGTTTAAAACGTGCCCCGCTTACACATTACTCTTGGATTATCACCCGCATATAAAATATTGATGTTAAGATTTTATCGTCTACGCAGTAAATTTAATATCTAAGATTATAGTAGAACTTCGAGCGCCATTTATAAGTCCACTTGAGCTCATCGTAATCGTAAAACGGAATTTATTTATTAAAACAGATAACGTAAGATATGAAGTAACGGTCATTGTGGATTATTAAGAATTTTTTACGACTAGCTGAAGATATTAAGTCGGTATTCTCTATAGTTTGGTAAACTATAGAGAATATAAAATAATCTTATTCATCTCCTGCCGCTGGCTTCTGAAATTTAAGGTTAATCAAGTAAACTTATAAAATCAGTCAAGTGCGAGTAGGGCTCGCCAATCGAGGGTCCATAAGAGTGGTATGGTTATATATGTCTTTGAGTAGTATACCTTTACTTAAGTCGATAAGCTGAAATTTGCGAAACTTTAGCATGAAATTAACTACAAATGTGAGCGATATACTAATAAATTTGTACAGCTTTTTTTTTAAAAGTTAATTGTATTGTTAGTTTTTACTTACTGTCTAGTTCCTAGGTCAACTAATGCAACATGTGGGGAAAACACTCGAATCGCTTGATTGAGTTCTGCGAATATTCATTTGAAGTGAACCTGAATAACGCTTAGTTTCAGTTTCAATCTTCCTTTTGAGAAAAATAGTCTGAACTGACGAACGGACTGTTAGACAAGGCGACCCATATAGAAAGTGATCGTTTATATTTTATTTTTGTTTTAAAAACGCAATCCTAAAAATTTTTATAATGGAAACATTTTATTAAACATGATAATGAATTTGAACTGCAATCATCGCACACTGATAAAAATCTCTGTAACTGTGCTATAATAGATTTGACAGTATTAATAGATCTTCAAAATTATTTGACAATAGTCCCAATGTATTTAAACTACGTAATTGGACAATGTAATTAAATTTGGAACTAAATTACTATATTTAAAGAAAAAAATATTTACAAAAAAGATATTTTAAAAAATAAAAGTAAGTTAGTGTCTTCGCCTTGTTCAGTTTAATTAATTAGTTTATACCAAAAATGAGTTGACGAAATTTGAAAAGGCCAACGACCTTCAAATCCCTTTGTAATAAAAATTGTGAAAGTGGTCGAGTCAGGATATTTAATTACTGGCATTCGATACCACCGTAATAAAAAAGTTAAGAATCTAGTTGCTACTTTCTTGACATCCGCGGTGAGGAGCTCCTTTGAGAAGGGTGTTTGAGGTTGGTAATTTGGAGATCGTTTTATTTTTTTAATGTAATCAAATTTCTCAAGAGGAGGTGTGAAGCCTTAGTTGCATTTTTTAATTTAACGTTTGACGTCTTCATTAAACAACAGCTTCGTTCGTGGCTTTATTTAATTTCAATATCATTCAATACACGAATGTAATATTAATATAAATCTTATATTTGTGAATCACTGTTTAAAAACCGAATTAAATACATATAAAACTAAACACACACACACACACACACACACATATATATATATATATATATATATATATATATATATATAGAGCGTTAGCGTTATTATTTAATTTAAATCTCACATTATATTTACCATAAAGCATGGTAATCGGGGAGGATATTGGGATAAAACTTTGTTCTCAGTTTTCCGCCTGTTCAAGACCCTCACCCCCTGCCGGCGCGGCGATCTGTGGATGGGCAGGAGCTAGGGGGCCTAAACATTGATCCTTCAAGCCGTACCAATATTTGTATGCTAAATAGAGAACGAAATACTGTATGGAATACTATAATATCATTTAATTTCAATAATAATTCAAGACATTATATGTTATATGACGAAATTTGTCTTATACCAAAACAAGTGCCCCGAGTGGGGATGGAACTCACAACCATCAAATTTACAACCGAAATAAGTTCTATAATAAATATTTCTATAATAAAAATATATATATATATATAGTATATATATTTCTATAACAGAGCCAGAGATAGAACAGCTAATACAGGTGAATGGACGTTACCGATGTAAGATCATCTCGATCTCAAAGATACGCTATACCGATGGTTTTCAATTTATCAATATCCTTTTGTAAGCGAACGAGATATTGCACAGAGATATACAACATGCGCTTCAATTTACTTGTCTACTGGCAGTATGAGGCAAGGTAATGCAAGTGTTACCACCACCAAAGCATTTTTATAATGTTAAGAAATAATGGAGGAATATTTGGTTTCGAAAAATTCAAATTACACTATAATATTACTAGACATTGTGACTTGGTGCAGTGGACCTTCCCACTGTGCCGTGTAAGATTCATACAAGTATAATTTAAGCCGAGGATTATTTTATGTCTAAGAAGAACTTTATTTAAGAAACCTTCTTAAGTCTTAGCTTGATAGACCATAACAAACGCTCAATATATCAATAACTAAAAAAATCATATGGAATATATAAACAAACGGACGAATGGATTACCTAAATGTATTCATGTAACGTAGAAATCACTGCGTTGCATGAATATGTTACTAAACTATTACTACATCCATTACTATATTAAATTCAAAGTCGTTCGTTGGAATTTTGAATGTATAATATAATATTGTTAAGTACATAATTTGATTACTGTTTTGACAAATGTTGATATATTGGTAACATGTTTTCAGGTTCCCACTGCTTCCCTCCTTTGTGCAAAATGCAGAGTGAAGCTAAAAAAATATCATCAGAATAATCACAGTAATCCTTTAACAACATTTATTTTCTTAATAGAATATAATTTATCTCTATATAAACTTACAATGTTTTTCTACTGTGTAATTCTCGTATAAAACATTTTTGACAATGCTCCCTCAATACATTTATTTTCACTTGTTCACAACTCAATCTATTTCCAATAAAATAGAATAAAATAATATTGTTATATAACTCAGCACTAGTTCGTACAGAACAGGATAAACGTTAAAGTAACCGCGAACAATATAGCATCTTCACATCCGTGATGCAGCGTGACTTACTTGCTAACTCCTGGACTAAATAAAATAAAGTGTATTTTCATTCTCATATCTATACTCCAGGTATACCAATTAAAATTATTCTTGGGAGATAATACAAAAAAGTGCATAGGTTTCAAAGTCAACAAGAAAGTTTTGATCATTTGTTATTTGGATTTTTGCCATTTATGTTATTACATTTACTTTCCCTTGACACCAGAGCGAAGAATTGAAAACATTAAATATTTAATTTCCTCGAGTAGGAATCAAACCCACGACCTGTCGCGTTTACAGTAATTTGTTTGTGTCCCTGCACAACGACTGGCATTAACATATTTGGTTCTAGCGGCCTGCCAGCGGCTTCACCCGCTTGAACTACATGATTATTCATTCAATAAACAGAATTGACTGACAGTCATATGTGCTGATGTCAATAAATAATTTAATATACTCGTCAGAAATTGCCTTAAATGTCAAATTATTGATTTTGGTCATAATTTATAATACTCTTTGTCAAATAACTGCATATTACACATATACCCAAGCCGAATCGAATATACCAATATCGAAATCGAATCCAAAATAATTATTTGAGAATCTCCTCCTTGTTTTTCATAGTGAGTTGAAAATACAGATTTATCACAAACAAATAAAGTTTTTTTATAAGTATAAGTATGGATTGTTTTATATTCGCAGGCAAACTCATGCCTTGAGTTCATTCAAATAAGTAAGTTATTAAGTAAGGTAAGTTGAGTTAAAACAAAGCAATCGGTGAAAGTTTGAAGTAAATCGGTTCAGTACTTTCGAAGATTAACGTGATCATATATATATATATATATATATATATATATATATATATACATATACTGACAGACAGACAAGAAATTAAAAAAATATATTTTTGCTTTCTAATATATTTTTAAGTGTCCCTCTATCCATTTCAGTCAAAAATACTAAATGTTCAGATAACATATTTTACCGTTTTATAATGTATAGAGATTTAAATTTATTTTTATCCACATATAGCATAAAACAGTTGTTGCGCTTGTGCCCATAACCGTGCATTTTAATATTTGCATAATATAATATGCATTATAAAATTTACATAATTTAAAAATAACTATAATTCTGATTGCGTTTTCTGGAAAATGTAAAATGTTAAGAATAATAGCTATCTCCATTACAGGTGCGACTAAATGCAAATTCGCATAATGCTGTAATCCGTGAGATTTTGAACTGGTTTTAGATTCAAATAGTAGAATGCACTTTAAATAGTTCTTATTTATGCTTATTCACAAGTTATATTTTACAAGTTTAGAACATTCGGATCGGATAATTACCACCCCCGGCATTTAAGACCGGCGTGAAATAGTGGCTTTATGCCACTACGTTTCGCATTAGGTAATGCCGGGCTCCGGGGCCCAGCCACCCCAAAAGCTGGCAACGCACCAGTAGCTCCTCTGGTGTTACGCGGTGTCGTGGGCGACGGTGATCACTTACTATCAGGTGACCCGTACGCTCGTTTGCCATGTTTTTCCTATAAAAAAAAGACATTGCTACTTTATGTAATAGCTTCACACTCTATATATAACAAAGGGCAGGTAGAAATAATTTAGTGTTAATACACTACATTCTCCAAAACATTGTGTTTCCTTTGGGTGGGGAAAAAATATGTTCAAATTATTCATTTCAATCATTTAGTCGCTCGAACTGGTAACTGTCGTTGTCTTCTTTCATGTAATAAATTTCGATACACAAAATTTGCTTACTATGACGAGAAAATTCCATTATTCTTAAATAAAAGGTCGAGTATGAGTGCCCACCGATGGTTCCGTATCAGCATCAGGATTGTAGGTCAACGAAAAGTACAACTTATAAAAGTTGAGAAGCAGTTGCATATGCCCGTATGCACTCGTTTTGTTTAAAACGAATTCATAAGTTTGTAATAGTTTTTACACACATAAATTTAGCCATTTTTGGGGTTTTTCTTTTATTGATATTGCAAGTTCTGACTTCTTGCATGTTTTGATTATGTGGAATTAAATTTAAAAATTTAAGTTTGCAGATGTATGCATTCATTTTTATTAAATGAATTATAAATATAAGTTTAATATAATATATAGTAAATAACTTCAAATTTTTACTTATCCAATTTTTTCTTTTATTTGGATTGTAATAAAAAATCTTTGTGCTAAATTACATTTCTATAGGTCTGCAACACAGAATGCAGTAAAACGATGCATAAATGACATTGAAATTAATTTCAATTTGATATTTTCACGCGATTTTGAGATTGGACAGACTGTCCGTCTGTCCAATCTCAAAATCGCGTGTGAATCACAAAGTGATTCCATAAGGGTTCAGTTTTTTCTTTTAAAGTGCGGAACCCTTAAAATTAATTGATAATTATGATTATCTGCAATTATATTCAGCACAAATAAGATATAATAAATAAAGTTTTTAAAAAAGTATACATTAAAAATCGAGAAGAGTATTTTCGATGCTCATTGGAAACGACTCAAAACTTAGACCAAATAACATTTAGTAGACCTCCATCGTAGAAATATGAGGTTACTGAAGGTGTCGTCCACTTTTAGAGAAAAGGCTATAAGTGTACTCCACGGATCATAAAGCCTTTACGGTAGCCCGAGCCATTCTATCGAGCCATCCACCCTGACCTCACTGTCACTCTTAACTGTTCACCCCAATGTCATTACAATCTTTTGCTCCCGTATGTTACATTGTACCGTGTTTAAATAACGAATAAGGACAAAATAGAAATAAAACAATTATTTAAGAATTTAATAACGAAAATAATATTATAGCAGTGGCACAGAGGCTGCATTTAATGGAGAGACGGTTGTGGATTCGGAGCTCACAGAAGAATGGATTGTTTTAGATTTACCTGCTCTAACAAGATTAAAGCACCGCGGATAGTAAAGAATGGAGAGTCTTGACACCGTCTATGCGCGATAAAGTTAAAAAATAAAATAAAATCATAATTATTAAGCAAATCAATCTGACCGATGAACAGAGAGACTTGCAAATGAGGCGGCATCGTCGTTTTAATTAATTAAAAGGTATGAATAACTTTCATAAAATAATAAATTTAATTTTATTCATTTGATATCCACCTTGGGTTTCCGCAATTATTATTATTTTATATGTTCATAATATAAAGTATATCTGTAGTAATTTGATTTATTAGTTGGCAAACCTTAATTTATTACTAGTGGACTACTTCAATTAGGTAAAATATGGAACGAAATCTCCTATTTTCTATGGGTTTTTACTAGTTCTGACAGCGCTAGCACTCCTCTAATTGAACCTACACGCCAAATTTCAGCATTCTAACAATTACTTGTCTCTGTTAGTCTATCAGTAACTAGTATAATATACAATTTATATTATATTAGACATTATAATATAAATTGTATATTATACTAGTTACTGATACGAGCATATGGGCATATGCTCGCAAGCCTAAATTTGTTCCTTACCGAAATTTCGTCAATTTTATTTCTTTTAAACATACCTATAAATTTTCACTTTTTTCCTATATTTGTATTGTAAGTTCTCACTTTGTGTCAAATTTCATAACTCTTGGCCCCTACGGCTTTTGTGCAAAATAAATGCATAAGTGCTCGTACTTTTCAATTTCGTTGACTTGGAGCCTTGATTTTCTTCTGTGCATAAAACTCAGTATTTGACACTAGTTTCAACTTGATACCTTCATGTGATCTCAAGATAAATAATCCTGACAGACGGACAGACGCACAACAAAGTTGTAAAATGTAACCTTGTGATGTAACCGGAACCATAAAAACAAACTACACCCAAAACAAATTCTAACACTTAAATATCATCAATGACATTTTATTCAGTGTCAGCTATAATAAAAAGCATTTCAAAAGTCACACTAAGATGTTAACGTTTACTAGCAATATATCCTCGTGTCGAATAAAACCGACAAGCAATCTACTCGGAGCGAAGGTGATCAGACGAGCTGGACAAACAGATCGATTACGAGCGTGGATTATGGCAATAGAGTGGAGATGGACGGTGAGGGGTTCAATCTATAAATTGTTATGTGAAATTTCAATTGAATAGCTTTGTTGCAAATAAACGAAATAAGTGCATTTTTAATATCTTATTCCTTGTTATGGTTTCGTACCCCAAAATGAAGAAAGGTACTTGTTTGTTTGTAGTTTCTCTGTCCGTCTGTTAAGAGCATTTATCTTGATATCTCGTGGTATCAAGGCAAAATTAAAATCAAATATTATTTAGTTCACCGGTCCATTGGAGTACAAAAAAAAATCAAGCTTCTAAGTCACCGCATTCAAAAGATATTGTGCATTGTTTTTACTGCATTTTGTATGATATTCGCCACGTAATTAAAACCTATAGGGTACTTCCTGTGTACGTACAATTAAATTTAGCATGAAGTGATTCTTTGCAGTATAAATAAAGAAAAAAAAACAAAATGTATCCATCTACCTTTGTTTGTCATAAAGGATCAAAAATATTGAATCTGTATACTATAATAATACTTTAAAGTAATTTACTAAACATTACAGGCATAATTGGGATATTTAAGACGTCCCTTAGAGTCATCAAGCTTCTGCCTGTGCGCCGTTGTGGCGCAGTGGTATAAAGGCTTGTTTATTCAATTACGTTGTGTATTCGATTCCCTCTCGCAGAAATTATTTATTATTTATTAGTGTTTTCATTTCTTGGGTCTTTTAACAGTTCGAAAATTCGACGAAATACAATGTCTTAACACTAGTTTCTCTTCGCCTACTCTGCTGCTTCCTATTTGCGGGACATAGCGTGAGGGCAAAAAGATAAAACGGGTTTTATGTATTTTCATCTCAAATTTCATTTATCAATATTGGGGAGCTCCTTAAAAATTTTTTTTGAACACACTTCTGCAGATTAACGAATAATAGGCTTTATAATCTACGGTATAAGTCGAATCAGCACAATGCCGTCACGCTGTATTAGGTGATCATTCTTCATTCGTGTCACGTCCGTGTCTGCCGTATCTGAGCCGACATAATGCTTCTGCCTCCAACCATATATATTAGAATATGTAATGTTTTAGTGAAAATAAATATTATATAGTGAAAATGAAGTTAGTATTATCCTTATAAACTATCTAAAAGTTACTTATAATGGCAAAGATATTATTTAGTTCACGCTGTATCCCGCACGTAGCAGAATTGGCAAAGGGAACGAGTCAACCTAGTGTTACGACACTCTATTGACACTCCATTTCCATTAAGATACTACTTTTCACCGAATTCTGGGGGCATTACGTTGAGTAGTGGAACTCAACACCGCATTTTGTCTTATTGCCAGAGCGAGGAAATTAAACTGGTAAGTATTTCATTTCCTCGAGTGGAAACCGAACCTACCAACCTCTCTCCCTTGTGCCGCTATTCCACGACTAACCTGTAATTTCTTAAGTTCAGTTGTCGTTTTGCAAAATCTAGGAACACACTTCCAAAAAATCCAGAAAAAACATCATGTAAAGACTTTTACAACTGTTAAGGTCTTGTAGCTGTTAAAAATATATTTGACGCGCCATTTATAAATTAAATTTTTTTTACACAAATTACATTTATTTATTAACTTACAAAACTCATCCAATTTAAAACATTGAGCTTATTACAATATATATTATAACTTTAACAAAGCTAATAATATTTTTCTATAATAACATAATAGAACCATTGTGCCTTGACCTTTTCAAACTCCTGCCTTCCCGACATGGGACGTGCGTCATGACGGCTGTCTTTGTAATTCTGCTATTTTATTTTCTGTTTATATTTATAAGGTAAACACAATCCTAAATAAACAATATTTTCTCAATATAAGAGACCGCAAATAACATTTTAAGTGAAGATGTTTATAAATAATCCACTGACCGCTTTTCAAACGTCTCTCTCTGTTTAGTCGAAATTAGTATTACTATTTTCAGTTCGTGATTATAATTAAGGAACGAGTGGGACTTTATTGCTTTTGAAACATACGGACAGTTCCACACATATTATACAAATTATTATCAAAGGCTAACAAAGTTTTGTAAACGGTATTAAAGAATATATTCTGTTTACCTTTTTACATTTCCTACATTTATGTTACGAGGTCGTAAAGTGTATATGTTTGTCCATTTTCCATTTTCTGCTTACTTTTGTATATTTATATTAGTTATAGATTTTTTTCATCTTCACGCTGTGTACTGCATATACCATAATCATAGTAAGCAGATGGAACCTAGTCTTTAGACACTGAATTGTTGAGGCATTGCATATTAAGTGGCAGAATTCGACGCTTGTTACCAGAGCGTTAATGTAATGAAAATATTAATAAATGAATAATAATTCATTCCCCCAAATGGCACTTGAACTCACAACCGTCGCGTTAACAGTCACAGACTTGTGTCCCTTCGCCTCGATGACCGAAATAGCGTTACTTAATTTAATTCTGCTTATGTTAGAGTTATTCCTGTTCCGAATGCCTGCATGTTGAATGTGCCTCACATGAGATTTGAACTCAATCTCGCGTGAATGACGTGAAGTGATGTTTGTTGGCCCAGCACATTTTCCACCGCGTCATGGGAGTTTAATTCGATTATAGCATTCATTTATCAAATATAATATATTATTGTTTCTATATAACTTGGCTTAGTCTGTTCTTGGTGTGTTTTCAAATAACTGTTATAGAAAATAGTCGTTGGAAGTAGATATCTTAAATAGAAATCTAAATTTATCTTGAGATATAAGAAAAATAACAATTACATTTACTTTAGGTAAATTTAAAAATAAATAAATAAAACGTATACAAAAATTACACCAACGCAAAAAATACATAAATAAATAAATAATCATATCTATTTTTAAGCCGCATTTGAGTCGCTATCTATACATATTATATGTATAGATAGCGACTCAAATGCGGTTTCACCCGCTTGAATTATTGTTATATTATAGATATATTATAGCAAATTATACAAGATATTTACATAATTTGTAGCCTATTTGCTATCCTGTAAAGCTTCGTCTAAATCCCTTCAGCAGCTTTGGCGTGAAAGAACTAGAAATCCATCCTCACTAGTGGAATAAAATATATTATTCGTTTTTTTATTGATTCGCAGTTATATGAAAAGTATTGAATTCTCTTTAAGCTATGTATATTTATAAAATAATATATTTACTAGTATCTATTTAGTGTATTCGTAGTGATTAGATAGATAGTTTTAGTATATTATGAACTTATTTCTATTTTCATCCAAAGTTTTCTTATCTAATGCTTTTTTCAGCTTCACCTGTATACCGCATATAAAAAGACAGGCGCGGAACTAACCCATAGTAAGACACTGTTGTCCACTTTCCGCTGAATGTTCGAGGCAATCTTAACTCAACGCCGTATTTTGCATCGTTACCCGAATGAAAATCGAATTCACAATCATCACGTCACGTTTACAATCGTAGTAAGCTTGCGCCACTGCGCCACCACGGCTTCAAATGCTTTCTCACCATATTATTTAATATGAACAATTAGTAACACTTAAACACTTAAAACAAAACGTACACCAACCATTTATTATAATAAATATCTAAAGCGGTCCGAGCTTAGCTGCCTCATTAATTAAAAGTTGGTATAATGTTCTAAATTCAGGTCAGAGCGTTGCGCCTAACGGATTTTATATTCTACAATATGCGGGAAAGAGTACTAGGGCTGAAGATTTTAATGAGTACACACACACACACACACACGTACATACATGTATGGCTGAGGCCTGGCGATAGATTAGTGGTTGTTGTCGCCGTCGTTTTAATTAATAAGGATGTTATAAAAGAATGTATATATTTATATCTACTCATATGTATATGTAGATGGCCTGTGTTTTGTATCGTCTCAAACATAAATTTATTACTATAGTTTTAAAAGAGAAATTAAGTAATGACATAACTTGAACCTAAAGAAAATTATACTTATTACTTTATTTTTCTTCAGGTTCACCATATTGTTATTCCCAGAAAGATGATTAATAAAAAATGTATAAAGCTGAAAAAAAGGGTTTCTATCAACGCAGGTGTAGAGGATAAAAAAACTTGTTCTCTATCCCGCTTACGGCAGAGTAGGCAGAGTAAACATAGTGTTAAGACACTCCGTTCCCCACTTTCTGCCAAATTCTAGAGGCATCGCGAGTTGAGTGGCAGAATTCATCGCCGCGCCTTGCCCCGACACCAGAGCGAAGAAATAGAAATACAAACGTTAATAAATATTTCATTTACTCGAGTGGGTATCGAACCCACAACTCAAAAACATGTTATGTCTAATTTTTTTTTTAGATATCATTGCTTTTTCTGCTAAGTTTTCTGTTATTATTGTAAATCGGGACATGACTGCCTGTCTACGTCGGCAGTCGGTGACAAACATTTGTCAGGTATTCATTATTAGACTGACTATTCTATCAATCATCACTCTCAAATAGTGTCCAATCGACGGACTGGTATCCGTACTATTGTTACAAGTTAATATTAGCATTTTTCAATGAAAAAATAGATCAATATACTAGGACATTTTTTAGTTTCACGCTGTATCCCGCAAGTACCAGGGTAGGCAGAGGGAGCCTAGCATAAGGACATTCCGCTTCCTACTTTCCGCTGAATGCCGTAGGCATTATCTGGTCAGTGGCGGTACTCAATGCCACGCTTTTCCTCGACATTAGAGCGAAGAATTGAAAATATTAGAGAAGTATTTAATTTCCACAATCTGTCGCGTTCACACTCAGACGCTTGACGCTTTTATCGGCCTCAAATGTATTAGGTTCCTATAAATTAGGTCAATCATAAATATTTCATTAACTCTTATATTTATTTCCAATATTATATTATGCTTTAGTTTTTATAAAGTCTAAATTATTTATAAATCGTCATTAAATGTGCAATTGCCTTTTTTTTGTAAAATACTAATAGTTTTAAATCCAGCTTTTCATTTATGGTATACCAGAATAATCCTCAAGGTAATTAAATATTCATAATATAGTAATATTTCCTATATAATTTGATTGCTCGATGCTTAGTTGGAAAGATATACAAATTATCTTTTCTGCTTTTGTGGTTCCATCTGAAAGTGTGAGAATTATATTTAAAAAAAAAAACCTCTTTCTCACGTATGATAAGACCTTTCCTTTCTACTTTGCCATTTAATGCTAAAGATGCGTGATAAATAATACAATAACAAAATTTATATGCATTAAATAATTTTATCATAACATCATAACGGAGAACGGAATGTTTTAGCACTAGGTTAAATCTGCGTACTTTGTTGTGGGCACACAACAGGGTAGGGCACACAGCATGAAGTTGTTATATATCTTAATTTTTTTCGAATAAATAAGTACATAATATCTAATATTCAGAAATAACTCATGTTGTTCATATTATTTTTTATTGGCATAAAAGTTAATCTCAGTTTGCAGTACTAGAATGCTAAAACTGCTAGAGCTCAATAAACTACTCTACAAAGCCGAGGGCGCTAAATTTCGCGCTTATTTATTACAAATGATTGCTAGTTACGCGCTACGCTGCTACACAAATGCTACACAAAATAAATACTTCTAGTTTATGAATATTTTGAGTAAAATTAAACACTGAAATATTTAAATCGATGAAAATATTAAGTTATAGTTTACTTAGAAATATTTTCAAAAGAATTAATTAATAATTTTGAATAAATTTTGATGTTTCAAAGTAATGTTAATTTAACGAGCCACTTGTTTCAAAAATAACAATGTTATGTTAAAAAACTGTTTCGCAGACTTTAACAAGCCGTAATTCTGGCTAAAGTTCACCAGACCATTTTAAATATGATTGTTTAAATGTTGTTTGAAAATTAAATAAAAATTGCCGTTTACAGGTTTTTTTTAGCTGTACGCTTTATTCCGCATATATGTAGCTGGATATGTTGAGGTAACTCAGACTCAGAGGTAACTCTCAAGACCCTTCGTCTTCGGCTTTCCACCTCAATGCGAGTCATTACGCGTCGAATATTGGAACGCCACTTTTTTAAAATTGATGACGTATAATTTAAATTAATAGAAACCTTTACCTAATAGCTTCATAAGTTCATACGAGTACGTCAAATATTTTACTTAGTGACGTCCTTTGTCCTAGCGCATTTAAAATACGCTTGTCTGCCATGATGTTTTATTCTACTTTTTCTATTTTTTGATCTTGGAAAATAACTCATAGTGAGCTGGGAATATATCACTCAATATTTAAAATACTTCTAATTATAGACAGACTTTTAATACTAGTTTCTACAGCGTGTGTCGTTTTTTGAA
>DWGR01002614.1:0-13388 GCA_018247715.1 Heliconius burneyi
TCACTCGATCGCTTTAACGACGTGTGTCATTGTGGTTTAAATATATAAAGGTATTATTTTGTATTAGGTTTTTCCTAATAGCAATTACAATTTATATTAATATTTTTCTTGAAAAAGAATATCGAGAACAAGTAGCTTGCTTATGTATTTCATCAATTTTTTTTTCTGATTCACGCTTAATCCCGCATGTAACGGGGTAAGCAAAGGGAGTCTAGTGGTAACGCGCTCTGTTTCCCTCTATCCGTCAAATTCTGGAGGCATTGCGTGTTGAGTTGCCAAAACTCAACGCCTTAACACCACTGCGAAGAAATGAAAATATTATACATTTCATTTCCACGAACAGTAGCCCGAGCACGAACACCTATCGAAAAAGTATTTGTATCGTTATTGACACCAATTTGTATAGGAAATGAACAACATTCTATACAAATTGGTCTCGATAACGATACGAATACTTTTTCGATTCCGAAATTGTATTTCACAAGTTATTTTCCATGAATAACTTTATTTGTATTAAATAAATCCATCTTTCTTTTTCTTATTAAAATACAGTTACAGTTACAGCTAGCGTGACAGCCATTTTATATTTATAGTTTCAATATAATTTGGCACAAACGAGGGATAAGATACGAGGGGGTCACGGGTTCTGTGATAATGGTCACGCTTCTTAGACGTGTCATTAGGAAGTGATTAAACGCAGCTGTTTGCAAGTAGGTCAGACATAAGTGACATTGATACGAACCCTAGAACAATAGTACTTTTAAATATATAGACCATCGAAACTGTGTTACGCATCTATATACAAATTTTTTTTTTTTTTTTCAAGAAAAAGAAGCTTGAAAGATATTGTCATTTATATTGTACCATAATTTAACACAAGTGTCCTAATTAATATTTATAATATTCTTTTTCCGATAACTATTTTAATTCTAAAGCCTTCTTAATTAGTTGTCAGTTTCACGCTGAATCCTGTTTACAGGCAAGATACGAGTTAAACCCAGTGTTAAAACACTGTTTCCCATTTTTTGAGTGGCGGAATTTAGCCTCGCGCTCTGCTTCTACATCAGAAATGAAAATATTAAATATTCTAATATTTAATTTATTTTACATTTCCTCGAACAATCGTAAGAATCGAACCCGCAACCTGTCGTGCTTACAGTGACACTAAACGCCACGACTGGCCTCTCTAAATTATATATAATATAATATCTATGAACATTATTTTTACCAAAATATATATATTTTTTTAATTTAAATCAGTTTCACGCTGTATCCCGCGTACAGCAGATAGAAACTAGTGTAGACACTCCGTTCCCTACTTTCTGCCAAATTCGGAAGGCATTGCGTGTTAAGTGGCAGAACTCAACGCCGCGCTTTGCCTCGACACCAGAGCGAAGAAATCGAAATATAGATAAACATTTCACTTCCTCGAGTGGGGATCGAAACCGCAACCGTCGCGTTACAGTCACACCCCTGTGCCGCTGCGCCACGACGGCCATCATTTCATAAGTACATTTAATGTTTAGAAATATAACGTTTAAATATTTTTAATTAACAAATATATTTTTTAAATAAATAAACTTACAGATTTGTAGTCCTCGTACACTTCCGGTATAATTTTTCCTTTGACCCTCCATGTTTTATATTTGAACACTGGCTTTCCATTCTGTGCTGCGATGGTGGCTATGGAAAAATAAATATAAAAATTCAAATCAAATCAGCTTTACGCTATCCCGCACACAGCAGGGTTGGCAGAGGGAACCTAGTGTTAAGACACTCCGTTACCCACTTACTGCCTAATTTCTGGAGACATTGCGTGTTGAGTAATAAAATAATAATAAAAAAGAATATTTCATTATTGAAATGATAAAAGAATTTATTATGACATTGATTTTAAAACTTAAAATAAATATCGTGACGTCTTTATAAAATTCTCGAAGATAATTATATAATGTGGGTTTAGTAATAACATTGTCGTGATTTTTTACTTATTACGATAGGCCGTCGTTGCGCAGCGGTGTAAGGGTGTGACTGTAACGTGACGGTTGTGGGTTCAGTTCCCACTGGAGGAAGTGAAATATTTATTTACGTTTATATTTACATTTCTTCGCTCTGGTGCCGAGGCAAAGCGCGGCGTTGAGTTCTGCCACTCAACACGCAATGCCTCTAGAATTCGGCAAAAAGTGGGGAACGAAGTGTCTTAAAATTTAAACTTGTTAACAAAAATATAAAAATGTGCATTTAAAAATTAAGGCCACTATTTTTTTTGTTTCACGCTGTACTTCGCACGTGGCAAGGAAGCCAGAGGGCACCTGGAAACTTAGTGTTGAGACACTACGTCCCTACGTCCGTTCCCTACTTTCCGCCGAATTCTGGAGGCATTGCGTGTTGAGAGGCGCAAATTCAAAACTCAACGCTGCAATATTTTATATTGTTAAGAAATATATATTTTTTCCTAGAAATCTATGCTAGTTTAGAAATGATTTAGATTTTCAAACCATTAGGTTAGGTTGGTTGATTAAGGAAATAATTAAGTTTATAAAACAACATTTACTATAATTATTCTTATGTAACAATTTGAATACAGAATTAAATATAAATATTTATTGTACTTACCCGAAACCATTGCATGTTTTACCTGATAGTTAAATCACAAAGATTTCGCTTTTTTCATTTGATAGATACAAATAAATATTTACCCACAATATTTTAAAATAAATAAATAATATTTTTTAGTAATTAAATATTATTCAAAGCCTACCTAAAGGATCTTCTCTGTTGCCTTTGTCCAAAACTGTGAACACGCCGACCACTTCATGTCCATCTTTCTGTAGAAGCTTAAACACTTCTGCTGCGAACGTACTCTGTCCTATAATGGCAACGCGAAGTTGTTTCTTCGGAGCCTACAAATATATTTTAATTTTTATTAGTAATATAGTTTTCCGCTTTCCGATCTTTCAGTCGTTGCCGATTTGAAGTTTTGCGCATTGTACACTCAGGAAGTTAATAATCAAATATAAGAAAGTTCCTAAAATCCGGCAGTCACTACTCATTAACCTTACTGTATTAATTATTAAAAACGCACTGGTAATGAAAAAAAATGAAATGCACAACATTGTCTTGAAAAAAAAAATTTTAAGATAAGTGAAAATATACAGAAAATAATAAATAATATAAAAGACAAACTAAAATAATAACAAAACATACACTTAAAAATTTAATTACCTCCTCTGGCACAGCGACTGGTGGCATTTTTTAAAATTTCAAACCTTTCGTGAAGCGGCCGCTCAAGCCGCCAACCAATAACTAACTAACTCGAAGCCGCACTCCTCATCCTATATAAAGAAGTTCTTTCTTCGGTTCAAACTCACGGTTATCTCACTGATAAAAGTCACCAGTACACGCTCGAACAGCTGATTTTACTGAATTTTATGTTGCTATTATTTTTTTTAATATCTAATGTCATTTGCATATTGTGGCATTTTTTTGCATCTACCTTCTTTGTAATAAAATAATATTAAATAAAATTTGGGATGTTTTGGAGGGAAGTAGGTAAAAAGAATTTCTAATATCAGTTTCCTCTATGTTTCTCTATAGGAAATGTGTCATATTTTCATTTCTCTAGTATCAAGGCAAAGCGCGGCGATGAGACAATTTGGCGGAAAGTGGGGAGGGGGGTGTCTTAACACTAGGCTCCTTCTACCTCTCCTGTTACAGTCGTGCAGTACAACTGCACCTTCTACTAAATAAATATATATCAAATTGTAAAGTTTACTGACAACTTTTATAAGAAAAATGTCTTTAATGACATGTTCCCAAATTGACACAGCGGTCGAGAATAGGTTAAATATGTCACATCCATCTGTATATTGCATAACGTTACTTAAGCTTTCAAGGGAACAATTTTTTTGTTGGCATCATTGATTGGTATTATATTTGTATATACTAATAAGATATTTATTAGTTATTTATTAATACCATTTTTCCTTTTGTTCTTTTTTCTTGTATCTGTCTGATATTTAATTTCATTTACGATTGTTTTTTTTGTGCTAAAGTTAGATTTAAATGTTATAAAACATTAAATAAATAAAAAATAATAAGAGGCCAGGGGCCTTTAGAGGCCAGTAGCGCATGAGCACATACTGTGACTGTAAACGCGACTGGAATAAAGGGGATGAAATATTTAAAATTTTGATCTCTTCGCTCTACGTACAAATGCCTCTAGAACTTAAAATAGGGACGGAAGTGTCTTACCATCAGGTACCTCTTCATACCATGCCTTGTGCGAGATCATCGATCATTACTCACTGCTATAGCTGCTAAGATAATTTATGCTTATGTTCTCTATATTACCAACCAGTGTAGTTCTGTTCTACGTTTTCTCTTCGTCTTATAACGTTTTTAAATACAAATTAAAGAAATGGTCTATCGAGAAGTCGTTTGATAGCTATAAAGAATTTTTAGATATTAAGATTATAATAAAATATTAGATAAGATTTTTTTTAAATTTATATACTTTATTTTTCGTATAATTCAAACAACATATAAAATTTAAATTAATATTAAATATTGCATTGTAATATAGTGTATTTATATGAGTACATAAATGTTTAACGTAACCGGCTGAAGAGTTCAACACTGTACAAGTTCATTAACCGTGGCTTTTGTAATCGTTACCCATACGAAGAAGTGACGTCATCTTACTACAACAAGTTAAAACACAAACATATTTATGTGCAATAAAATATTAAATATTTAATTTCCTCGAGCGGGAATCGAACCAACTATCTGTTGCGTTAACACTTAGTGCCTCTAGGCCACAACTCACCATATTTCGTTAAGCGGAGAATTAAGTTTTATTTTTATTTCTATTAGAAATGTTAATATAATCTAAATTTCTATGGTGGTAGGTTTAATAATATTATCAGATAAATAGAAAATGATAGAGCGGAGAGCGGAGAGTTCATCTTATATATTTTCCACAGTTACATAAAAGTTATCAATCATCTTTTGTATTATTATCGCACTAAGGTCAACTCGCAATTCGTCGAAAACGGACAGAAGATAATAAATACAAACATTCAACAGACGCTATACCAGTTTGAACTGGTTCATATGTTGAAACGAACACAAGATTGAAGAAATTAATGTCACTTGGTGAGGTAGATGGATTATATTAACTTTGATACTTGCTTTTATTTATAAATGTTTTTTAAATTTTAAATATATTAGGAGTTTATTTAAGCTTCACGCTGTATCCTGTACATAGCAGGGTGGGTAGAAGGAACCCGATGTTAAAGGACTCCGTGCCCATTCAGACACTGCCGCTTCCCATTTTCCGAATAATTCTGGAGGCGTAGAAACGAAAATATAAAATATTTAATTTTCTTAAGTGGGAATCGAAACCACGACCTGTCTCATTTCCAGTGACACGCTTGTACCAATGCGCCACGACTGTTCTTATTAAGAATTCATATATTCAATAGTCCAGTCGTGTCGCAGGGCGACAAGCGTAAAACCGACTGGTTGTGGGTTCGATCTCCACTCGAGGAGATGAAATATTTATTTAAATTTTTGTTTCCATTTCGTTAGTTGCTTTGCTCGGCGTTGAGTTCTGCCAATCAAAATGTAACGTCTCCAGAATTCGGCGAAAGTGGGGAAAAGAAAGTCTAAAAACTAGGTTCCCTCTGCCTACCCTGCGGCGCGCGGGAGACAGCGTGGAGCTGATTTATATTCAAAAATAAAATAAACAAGTAAATTATTTATATCCAATAGTTTATTTTTGTGTACTTTACAAGTTCCTTAGTAACTGTATAAAATATTGCAAAACTATAAAAAATATTGTGTCTGCTATTTCATTAATATCCAGTTAAATCTAGTTTAGATGTTTGAAAATAATAAAAAGGTAAGACTAACTAAAACATTGAAAACAATGATGTCACAGTGATGCTTAACGTTTTTTTATCATTAATATACATGTGCAGGTGGGTTTTAAGTAGTTATTGTACTTATATTTATGTTTATTAATAAATTAGAAAAATATATTTTTCATATAATTATGGTGGAGTGCTTTAACACTAGTTTGCCACTGCTTTCCCCAGTTCTCTTCTTCCTTGGCAATAATCCTGGCTTCTGCCAGGGTCAGGCTCTGCCTTTAGGTATGCATGGCTTATATTGTTTTTGGGTTTTAGACCGTTAACTTTCATGTCATGCATCACGACATCCAACCAGAACTCCAGACTGGATAAAGCAAGGTACACTCATCTGACATAGTACGTAGGCTAGCACGCAAGGTGGTAAAACTGCTTTCCCCGTGCAAAAAATCGTAAAATTCATGGGATACCAAAACTAAAGTATGTATTAAACTTCCTCATGCTAATTAATTCCCACCATATAATTCAAAGGGATACCTAAGTGTGTATTAAACAATATAATGTTATTATAATTCTAATATAATATAAAATTACAACTACATACAGAAATTATTTTTAACAATAGGAATGTGCCAATACAGCACAAATTATTGTTTAACCATAACCGGTTCGAGGCGGTTCAGTGCGTGCTCGTCACCAACCGGCCACTTGACCTGCGATAGCTGTGAAATATTGTTTGTTGTCTCATATCGCTTTCATTATCAGCTGTTTAGCTGTTTCGATACTATTATTGAATGATTTGTGTGTGGAATATTCGGTGAATTGGACTGATAGAACCATGTTATTCAGAAATAATTATAAATAAATAAATCAGCTTCACGCTGTTTCCCGCAAACAACAGGGTAGGCAGAGGGAGCCTTGTGTTAAGACACTCTGTTCCCCACTTTCTGCCGAATTCTGGAGGCTTTGCGTGTTGAGTGGCAGAGCTCAATTGAATAAATATTAAAAAACTGGTTAAGTGCGAGTCGGATTTGCCCACCGATTCTGTACTAATTTCGGGATGTAGATCAATGGAAGATCCGCAGATCCAGTTATAAAAGGTGACAAACTTAAGTGTGCGGGTATATCGGTATATGCATGAAATTTATTTCGTATGACATTGACTACAAATATAAGATTAATAAGTTCTTTGATTTTCACGATTATTACACATATTAAATATAACTATTTTAACCGGATTAATCGCGTATATTTTTGATGATAACATTTTTAGAAACCCGACGTTTCGAACACTTTGCAGTAGTCCGTGGTCACGGGAAGACTTGACATGAGTCTCCCAGCATTTAGCAGCAGCAGCAGGATGTGCAGAGGGAACCTTGTGTTAAGGTACTGTTGTCCCCATATTATAATCTGAATAATATTTAATACGTTGCATGTATATTATTTACTTTCCAGGAAATCGACTTCACCACAACCGTCGCGTTACAGTCACACCTTGCGCCATATCATACGTATATCTAAACATAATTATATTTTTAAATGTTTTTTAAATGTATATATGTTATAATTAGAATATTTATAATACTTATCATCGTACGAAAGTGTAAGTGTCAATAACCGACAGACAGTATAGCGTATATCTAGTAATTAATTGGCCGAAAACTAATTAAAAAATAAACATTAAAAAAATATATGTGTATTCATTTAAACGTTATGTTTCGTTATATATTAGTATTAGGCCGTCGTGGCGCAGCGGCACCAGGGTGTGACTGTAACATGACGGTTGTGGGTTAGATCCCCACTCGAGGAAGTGAAATATTTATTTCTGCTGTATGCGGGATACAGTGTGAAGCTAATTTAATTTATATTAGTAGCAAGTAGGAATTCGTCCCCGGTTTCTCTCTCCTGAAACTGAACTTTCGTATTCGGGGCTAATAACTGGTTTTCTTGCGTAAATCCCAATTCCGACGAAATTTGGAGATAAAAGTAGCCTCCATATTGCTCCACAATTTTCTCCATCTTCCACATTCCCATAAAATCCATTCAGCATTTCTAAAGATTACTTTAGACAAATAGAAAATCTGTCTGTCTTTCTGTTTGTCGGAGAATTAGACAAATACTTTTACCCTTGAATTTTATTTTTATGTACATATAAATATATACATATATAGACGTCGATTTAAAAATATTTTCTTAGAAAAATATTGTTACGTTTTATCACATTGTTTGCTCCATTGTTTCAAGAACAAAAGATGATCTGCTGGTCATTTCATACATTGAATCAACCATTACGCTTCTTAAGCTAAAGCAGTCAGTACATTTTAAATCTAGATATGATTTTATTTCTATTAATAATACTAGCAGTGACGGTTATAGAGGTATCTTCTTACAACCTGACATTAAAATTCCCTATGTGGTGTAATCTAGACTTTAACACTTGTGTATTTAATTTAAATTTAAATTTCGATTTTTTGTCATAAATGTGTTTGGTATGTGTTAACTAGCTATTTTCTATGTTTTTGTGTGTGTACAACATTTTTTTTAAATGTTTCAATTTTTCAAGCTTTTACCGACGTTCGTAGGTTTCATGTGGTGTTGAGTTCCGCCACTCAACACGCAATGCTTTCAGAATTCGGCGGAAGCCGTTTTGGTTGATTTGGTACAAGGAACGGAGTGTCTCGCTAGGTTCTCTCTGCATACCCTGTTATATGCGGGATACAGCGTAAAGCTGAGAATAATATTTTAAATTTAGATTTTTTAAATCTGGTTCTTCGTACTAAAAATTTGATGCAAGTATCCAGATGATGCAGCTCGACGTTTAAGCTATTTAAGTATTTGATACTCTTAAATTTTTTAGGTTCAGCCTTCTAAAAAAACAAATGAAGACATCATAAATAACATTCCTCTATCAAAATCCTTGGGTTTCTCAATGCAGAACAATTTTGGAAAATATGTCAAGGACAAGCTACCACAGAATCAACACGATAAAACTGTTGGGAGTGAAGTTGGAATTAACCAGTTTAATGTGAATGATGATGACGACGATGATGATGATGACATAGGGGAAGATCTTCTTAGATTAAAAGGTATTTTTTTTATTTTACGCGTACTTCCCTCCACATTCTTCATCTCGAAATTCTTCAGTTAAAAAGCTTAGTTGCTAATTAATAACCCAAAAAGGTATTATATTTATATTTATTCCTCATACGTTTAACATTATATTTGAATAGTATTATCTAACTTGTATAACTTCACGCTGTATGCCGTCCTTTGCCTCGAGAGCAGAGCGAAGAAATGAGAATATTTAATTTCCTCGAGTGGAATCGACCTCACAATCGTCGTGTTACATCCACACCATTGTGCCGGCCATGGCGGCCTAATCCATTTATACAATTATCATGAATTTTATCAAATAAGATTTTTCACAGACAGGAATATTATACTACAGCAGAGAAATCGCGAAGGTCGGTGATTGAACCTGTGTTGCTTCATTCACATGCACCTTTCTAATTGCTATTTGATGTAACCTAAGTATAACGCTTGCAGTTCTTTAGCCTCGATGAATGTCTGGCTCAGTAGCCCAAGCACGAATAACTATCGAAAAGTATTCGAATCGTTGTCGATACCAATTTGTATAGGATGTTGTTCAATTCCCACATCTGTCTGTCTGTACATCAAATCATATAATAAAAAGTGTTATATGTATTAATTAATGTCTACTTACCACGCCACAAACTTAAGCCACGACTGATTGATATATAGTTTGTTTATTTTAGCTTCATACTTCATTCAGCACATAGCAAGAAAGGCAGAGGAAAACTAGGAAACTAGTGTTAAGACTCTCCGTTCCCATTAAGACACTTCCGTCACCCACCTTCCGCCGAATTCTGATGGCGTTGCGTGTAAACTGAGCGGGGAAGTTAAATAATTATTATTTAATTTTCTCGAATCGCAATCGATCATCGATCCTGACAACCTGTCGCGCTTACAGTCACACGCTTGTGCCCTTGTGCCACGACTGACCTTACAGGAGTTGTATTAATTTTTTATTAAGCAATGTAAATTAATAGTAAAATTTCTGGCGTGCCCTATTCTGGGGTGGGCACGGTCCACCCTGCCTATTCCTACTCCCATGTGTACAACTTATAAAATGTTGACAAGACAATGTTAACATTTTTTATAATAACTGCTGTAAGCTTGTATTGTTTTTGCTTGTTAGTGTTGAATTATTTTTACTTTTTTGTCTTTCTTCATTTCTGTTTCGTTAAGCGTTTAATTAGTTCTTTAATTTTTACTTATTTTCTTTTAGATATTGCAGATCGTCGAAGGTCCATACGAATGCAGTCTATAGCTGGACGCCAGCGAAGTCACTCTCAAGTAGCTCGCAGGGAGAAACTCAACACTCAAAGCCTATTAAGCCATAGAGAACATTCATTGCGTTCTAGTTTAGAAAGACGTTAGCCAAGCTGATATGTTTTTAATTGTATGTAAATAAATGAGTCTTAAAAGTTTTTTTTTTAAATTAAATATTATTCTCACGCGTCGACAGTAATACTCGTATATGAAATTCCTTAATGCTCTGTATCACACAATGCAGCAGAAATTGAGAATGTAGTCCTCTCAAACCCTATAATACATTTTCCCCATTTTCCTCCGCATTTTTGAGGAATTCCATGTTGACTGGAGGAAGTCAACGGCGCGCTTTTCCTTGTTACCAGTGCAAGGAAATGAAAATATTAAATATATAAATTCTTAGAGTAGGACTCGGACCCACAACTTGTGGCGTTGACAGTCGTATGCTAGTGTTTGGTCACGACTAGTCTCAAGCTTTAATAAATGAAACTCAAACCGTTTGCAGAAATAAAAGGCCGCATTAAGACCTTCTACCTAAGGAACAAATATTCAATATTATTAAGATAAGATAAAAAAATATTTAAAATATTTACTTTATTATAATAATCTTGAAACTCATGGTTTTCAATAAAAAAAATCACTTTTAAATGATTATTAATAAAATATTTAATCTATATAACGAGACTCGCAACGAGGTTTCCATTTTTTTTATTTAACATACATTATTTTAAATATATCTATATCTAACAAGAGCCTACTAAAATTTTATGGGCAAAATATATGAATCAGGTATTTGCAGTACATTTCTAGAAATTATTATAAAGACAGCTCTCGTATATAATACAACTATTATCGGTAGAGAGAGGAGACACTGGAGACTAATGGGTCGCCCGGAAGACGTGTTTATGTTATAGAAGTAGTTTATATAGATATTATAATAGAATGGATGCATTAACCATTGAATGTAATGCAAAGAAGGATGTAAAAGTACAAGGAATGCAAAGAAGACGGAAGAAATTTCGATAGAGGCGTTCAAAATTTGAACTAATCTGTTCATTATATAAACTACCCCTTTAGCTACTATTGTATAAAATTTTTTTTTTCAGCTTCACGCTGTTTTCCATATATATATGTAGCTATGTAGGCAGAGGAAGCCTAGTGTTAGGATTTTGCCTCGACACCAGCAAAGAAAGGAAAATAATAAAATCAGCGTCACGCTGTATCCCGCACAGAGCAGGTTAAGTCACCTTCCCACTTCCCGCTAAATTCCGGAGGCATTGCGCGTTGAATGGCGGAACTCAACGCCGCCCTGGCGGAATTCAACCAGAGTGAAGAAATAAAAATATAAATTGAATAAATATTTCATTTCCTCGTGTGATTGAACCTGCAAACACGTTGAGTTACGTTAAGTTCCGTCACTCAACACGCAATGCCTCCTGAATTCAGTGGCACAATTTGGAACGGAAATATGTTAATGGGAACGGATTGTCTTAATGTTAGTTTCTCAGGTTCCCTCTGCCTACTTTTCGTTGTGCGGGATACAGCGTGAAGGGTCATAGAAATAGGAGATATTTATGCATAAAGCGGGAATGACATTTGGACTTTATATGCATCTATTTTTTTAAAATACGCGGTATAGTTACTAAGTAGTGGTACGCGGGTACGCGGTATCTTAAAAGAATATGTTAAATAATGTTATAGAAGTAATAAAATTCGATGATAATTTTTTTATTACTCTTATGAAGATAATGACGCAAGAGCTTCTCATATTTGGCTTTTCATATTAATAAATAAAAAAATAGACCGTCGTGGCGCTGGGTCATAAGGATGTGACTGTAACGCGACGGTTGTGGGTTCAACCTAAATTTATATTTCCATTTCTTTGCTCTGTTTTCGAGGCAAAGTACGGCGTTGAGATCTGCTACTAAACAAGCAATATTTCTAAAAATTCGGCGGGACGTGGGAACGGAGTGTTTTAACATTAGGTTCCCTCTGCCTATCGTGCTGTGCGGGAGCGTGAAGTTGTTTTTTTTTATAAATTGAATTGTCTGAATGGAAAGTAGGAGTAAGTACTAAAGTTTTGACTAAACTTAAGCATAGGTCAATGAGTATGTAAACTAATATGCCTACTGTATTTTCCAGACAACTTAAAAGAATATGATTCTTATCATATTCTTATAAGTTATAAAGCCTTTTATTTTAATTAAAAATATTAACTTAAAAACTGAGTTATTTATTTTAAAATATTGATAAAAATAACTACAAACACACGTGCTAACAGAATTACATGTTAACTTCGAATCCATCCTACACAATAACATGCTGACACTGCTGACTAGACTTCTAGAGGACTTGAGAGAGGAAGGAGAGGAGTCTTCCTCAAATTTAAGCTTTAAAAACAAATCTGGGTTACCTCTCCACTGGAATACCTAACCATTTGTTATCACTGTGTAAATGATAAGCAAAATGTATTTGATACAAATAATTATATAAATTATCAAAATAATTAACTTTCCTGTATATTAAGAAACCTATATAGTCTTATGGGCAGTTTTACGTTAATCATATCTATAGCCAAACCAGATCCATACCGTTACAGGATTTCATGTAAATGAAAAAAAGTTGCAGGAACAACAGTGAGGATTATTTGATAAGATCGAAATAATTTTTCTTATCAATTGTGTAATTTTCTTATCAATATTATTTACAGATGACAAGTTTTATACAGTTAGATGTTGGATAAATTAAAAGGGCGATATTATGCATAGACTATTTTTGAACTTTGTAACATGCTCTATATAGGTAATCGTTTCCATTGTCTGTTCCTAATGTTATGTTATGTTCCATTTCAGTTAAAATCGAATAAATTAGGTTCACGCTGTATACCGCACACAACAGGGTAGGCAGAGGAAACCTAGTGTTACGTCATTCCTAAATACTGCCGAATTACGGAGATATTGCGTGTTGAGTGGCAGAATTTAACGCCGCGCTTTGCTTCGATATCAGAGCGAAGAAAATGGAAATATAAACGTAAATAAATATTTCACTTTCTCAAGTGGGAATCGAACCCACGACCGTCGCGTTACTGTCACACCCTTGTGCCGCTGCGCCACGACGGCATATTTATTAATTAATTTGTATTTTTGTTTATTAGATAATTTA
>DWGR01002615.1:0-13383 GCA_018247715.1 Heliconius burneyi
AATCCCAGTATTGAAGTTGTTAAGAAGAGTTATCGGTTGAGCTTAGTCTTGGTCTTTGCTATCCTCTATAAGTGTCATATCACTTCACGCTTAAATATAAAAGTAATTGTAGTGTGCAACGTTGATAACGTGGATAGCTATTCTTTCCCCGTGCTCCTGACATTCCCTAATTTACCTATATGAAAAATGTGAACTCTAAAGAGTTCACTCCAATTATGTATATAATAACATAAGTCTAGTTTTAGAACTAGACTTATGTTACTTAGGTAACATCTAAAGAAAAAAATATAAAAAATATATTAGGTGACAAAAGGTACGGACCAGTCTGTAGTGTAAGTACGAATTAAAATATAAAAAACACTCCTTATTAACGGAAGACTTTTAAAGATAAAAAATTGTGTACTTATAAAACTTATGTCATATCTTGTCCAATTATAATTATAAGTTTAATATATCCTACTTAATATATTGTTATATATGATGCCAGTATCTGGCTGCTAGCGTTATTACATGTTTGTAGATCCAATCTCTATTCAATGCAATGCTTATTATAAATTTTCATTTCCCCACTCTGGCCAAACAAAAGTATGAAAAGCTTAAGTTTCTTAACACAAGGTTTTCTTTGTCTTTCCTGTGGTATGCGGTAAATGTACTTGTACTAGGAAAATATTCCATTATCATGAAAAAATCATATAATTAACTCTTGAAATACAAAAGAGCCTTTCGAATTTGAAGTGGTTACCGATATGATAGTTCAATATCGGTAGCTTCATTCACCTGGATTCAGTCATACGTGCTCATTATAACGAGGTCAAAAGTAAAATTGGAGTATGCAACTGAATTTTTAATATGAATTCGTTAATATATTGACTGGTCCTTTGATTTTTTGAAACGTGACGGTCGTAGGTTCCATTCCTATTTATGAAGGTTTGATTAATAATTCCTGTACATATTTTTAAGTCAAGACTGTTTTCTTTTAAGGTGCTGGACTTAGAAAGTAGAAATTTGATATGTAATTTGGAAAAGAGCATAGAGAGATCAACGAGAGGCTCTTTTGTAATTTCTATGGAAGTAAGATACATGGATTTTTTAATTTTACGTCTTGAAGTCCATGAGAACAAAGTATCAGCCAAAAATTAAATTTAAGTAAAGCTTACACCAAAGCTTATTATATTATTACTGCTTTGAATATAAATTTCAAATATTTAAAAGAATATTTCATCCTGAAATTGTATCAAAATAACCTGCTTTTAATACAAATGTAGCTATAGTTATATACAAATATAATATATATATATATCTGGTATAGAATTCAAAAGGCTAATGCAAGACGGTGTACCTCACTACATAATACGTGAGTGTAATATTTTAAAATAGCTTTACATTGCAACAGCAGGATAGGCAGAAGAAGGCAGAAGAGACAATGTTCATCGCTTTTCGCGCAATTTTCTGGGCGCATTAAGCAGTGGTTTTGTTGTTACTAGAGAGAGGGAAGGAAAATATTAAATATTTTATTTCCCGAATGGGAATCGAACCCATAACCTTCTAGAGAGAGGGATCGAACCCTCAGCCTTCTTCTTCTTCTATGGAGTCGCACGCATGTGTCCCTGCGCCATAACTGATTTCTAGTGGCGCTTGTGATTTAAATTTTGTAGAAATAAAACGTATAAATATATATTTATAGTACCGTATAGAAATTGCTTAAAAATAACCTGTTTTCAATACAGATATATCTGGAACAGAATTCAAACGGGCAATACTATTGAAAATGCAAGGTGACGTACAGTACTACATCACAAGCGTCGGTGGAATACGAAATGTCTGAGCAAACGATACCATTATGCGGGTTAAATTCTAAATATACTTCAAATATTTGGGGCTTGGGAAGTGAATATTTGTTCGCAGAGAATTTTATTTCTCATTTCGGCTTCACGCTGTATCCTGCAAAACAGGGTAGGCTGAATAAACCGTAGTGTTAAAACACTCCGTTCCCCAATTTTATCCAGATTTTGAGACATTGTGTCAAGTTTTGTATTTAATATCATTGCCCGAAGTTAGAATCGAAATTACAACTATCGGGCTTACAACTAACATAGATGCTGTCTCTATAACATGCATGTATTGGACGAAATGTCTTAACACTTGTTTCACTCGGCTTGCTATCTTAGAATACAACATAAAGCTGAATACATAAGAGAACTATGTACCCTTAATCCATTTCAAACATATTTAATATATTATTAACAAAGGTTAGATTGACCATTTAGCCCGCGACCGCCAATTTCGACGGCCCGTGTGATGAAGTTGCTTGTCTATATACAAAATTGCTTCATCTAAAACACTTTGGTAGTTCCTTTATACAATTTTTACTTTGTTAATTAGTTTTAGAGAAATTTTGTTAAGTAAGTTCGATAGTGGATTTTGTATATAAATAAAGTAGAAGAAATCTAGTGTCAAGATAATTTATTCTACGATTTTTAATCATATATATTTAGTCATTATAGTGTTGATTTTATTGTTATATTTAAAAATTATTATCTACTGAGGCCAATTGTGGTTGGGGGAAAATTACACACGCGTGTAATTGTAAGCGCGACAGGTAGTGGATTCGATTCCAACTCGAGGAAATGAAATATTTAATATTTGCATTTTCAAGCTCTGGCAACGAAGTGAAAGGCAGCGTTGAGTTCCATAACTCAACATGCAAAGCTTCCAGAACTCCGCAGAAAATGTAGAATAGAAATTTCTTAAAAAAGCTATATAATATACAGTATAGAGATACTATTTACTCTCCAAAGTATATGAAAGACATATAAAAAATATAACTATTCAATTATTTTTTTATTTATCCATTTTATAATTTTACACGTCTTCAAGTAAACAAAAAAACAATATTCTATTGAAAAATCAATCTACATCGATGATCAAACAAACATTTAGTATTCAGCTGGAAGAGAATGAAGAACTTTGGTAGAGTCCCCGAGGTAAGCATTTCGGATATGTTAGGTCGCTGTTATTCCATATATCAGTAATATAGCGTGCTAAGAATATTTTATTATAAATATGTAAAATTTAACATTTCAATTTGTATATTAAGAATTATAATTTATATGAAAATTAATTATTATTTCGTAATATTTTAATCTCTTCGCTCTGGCACGAAGGCCGGCTCGGGGTTGAGTTCCGCCACTGAACATGCTGTGCCTCCAGAATTCAGCGGAAAGTGGCAAACGGAGTGTCATAACATTAGGTTCCCTCTGCCTACCCTGCTGTGTGTGGGATAGCGTAAAGCAGATTTGATTTGATTTTATTTCGAATTTGTATATTTTATAGGTAACAATTTATAAAATAGAGAAACTTCACACATTTTCAAATAACAGTCATAGCAGTCTAGGTATGTGAACCAAGTGTCAAGACACTCCGTTCCTAACGCACCGCCTAACCTTGTGTGACGAGTGCTGGAACTTAACGCCATGCCTCGCAAATATCACATCCACAACTGAGGCACTTACAATCAGGCCACTGCGCCACGATGTCCTCTACAATTTTAAATATTGGAATAAGTGAAAAGTGGCAATATCTGTTTTTCAAACAAAAAAGTAAATCCAGGTCATTTTAATTAAGTCCTATGTATTTATAGGACAAAATAATTATCGAGTGTCGATCGAAGCTACAGCCGTCGTGTTTAATGTTTTGAATTTGTAATGAAATGTTAAATGTGTTTGATTATAAGAAATTCTAATAATACTAGAGCTTTAGAAATAGGTCTCTACATTAATGAAATGCATCCAAACAGAATGCGATTTCTAATTTATCGATAGATAAGGGGTACGATTTAGACTGTCCCACTCTCGTAATGAGTTAGGTAATCTGTGGGAGCTATCTAGTTTTGTAATTTCTGGTAAATGGTGTTAGAAACTTCAATTATAATTATCTTTTTCAAGTCTTGGTTTGAAATGTATATTTTTAATACACAATTAAATCAGGTGTGCCTGTCTTTCTTCATTTTTCATATCAATTTAATATATATTTAGTTAACGTTAGAATGAATGTAACAGTGAGGTCCCTTCGTATATTTTTTGTTCACGCTGTATCCCGAAAATTTTGATAAAGGAAACCTGGTGTAAAGTTACTACCGTATCCCACTTTTAAATTAATTATTATTATATTTAGATCACTCTGAACTGACGCGGATGATATCTTTCTAACATTAAAAATTAGTAAAACACTCACCATCTAACCGTTCCTTTCCATTGAAGTACCAAGTCACTTTCGGTTGAGGTTTTCCTTCCTTCACTATACAGCTTATATTAACCCTCTGTCTTTCCAGCAGAGAACCGAAAATATCTCCATCTGTTAACTCCTGGCCCTGATCGGTTATTACTTGCACCGATTTTGGTTTTACTGTGGAAAAAAATGTACGATTAATAAAAAAAATCAATCATTGCATGTGAAGTGACGGAACTCAACGCCACGTTTTGTCTTGACACCAGAGCGAAGGAATGGAAATATAAATTTAGATAAATATTTCATTGCCTCGACTGGGGATCGAACCCACAACCAGTCGCGTTTACAATTACACTTAGGCCTCAATTATTAAATGAAAAGTACAAAAATATCACTAACGAGCTTAAAAGCTTTAAACACGCCTTGTCATTATACCGTCGCGTCGTTCTGATACAATCGCGTGCAACAAGCAAAGGCATTTTTTTTTCAGGAACTTATGATTTTATGCAAGATAGGTAGAGAAGCCATCACACTCACTAATACTTTACTATCCAAGTAGAATTCAAATTCACCATCAGGATTATAGTAGTACGCTATTCGATATTCATTCAAAGGGAAATCGAACTCACAACCATCGTGTGTACAATAAGAAGTTGTACTCCTACATGACGGCTCAAAATACTAGAGATATTTTTTTAGCTTCACACTGTATCTTGCTCATAGCGAGCGTTATGGGATAGAGATGGAGCGAGTTAGATATAGGGAACCTGAGAAGCCTTCCCCACTTTCTGCCGAACGCTTAAAACATTGCCGGAATGGCGGAATTTAACGCCATGATTTGCCTCGTTACCAGAGCGTAGTAATCAAACCTTTGGCCTCTTCTCAGAGATATATAGATAGATAGGTAAAGATAAAATATTTCAAAAGAGTTTTCCATTCACTTTTCCCCTCCCCAGTCCTCAATCACGATTCTACTTAACATCATTACTTGATTGCTCAGATTTTGTTTAACGTAATATTCTTACTGATATTACATTCTTTTATGAACAAATACGGCTTATTTTAAAAATTCAATTGTATCCAAAATTGAATGTAACAAGACGTTGGTTAAGCGTCGGCGGTAGCAACCCGTGATTGGATGGGTGGTTCGTTATATTGAATTATTATTTGTACGCTCGTATGTTAGCCTGTAATCAATTTTAGAATTTGTCTTCCTTGAAAGTTAAGAAAGTCCAAATATTTTAGATAACATTTTGTTTCAGAAGAGTTTGAATAAATATTTTTTAGTTACACGCTGTATTCCGTAATTAGCAGCATAGGCAGAGGGGACTTGGTGTCAAGACGCTCCTCCCACTGCCTACTTAATATTAGATGATATTTGAGTTAATATTCGATGATAATTGAGTGTAAAATGGCTTTGAAGGTAAAGGTAAAGCTGGCTTTACCTTTACTTTACCAAAGCAAAGAAATTAAAATATTAAATATTTTATTTCCTCCAGTGGGAGAATCCAACCCGTAAAATTTTGCTTTTACACGCGGTCACGAACTTTTTCCGAAATTCAGGTTTTGTTTACAAAGAGCCCTTTCATCTAATACTTCATTTGAACTGGCGGCCTTAATATCAAATTTGCCTCCCTTTTAGGGTTTTATTTTTTTAAATATATAACCACAAATATACAGTTTTCAGATTTTTTCCAAAATTAGTACTACCTGTAGATGCTACTTGCCAAATTTCATAATTCTAGGTCAACCGGAAGTACCTTATGCATTTTAATTCCCTCGATAGCGTCGAAATACGCGTTTTATGAAGTAAACGGCCATATCTTTTTTGTTTATATAAATATAAAAAAATATATATTTACCGGAAATCATGAGTCCGCAGTTCTGATTATATGTTTCTAATTTTAACTCAATATCAAAAAGCGTTACTGACATAAAGGCTCTTGACATACAGACAAGAAAGTGATCGTATAGGGGTTCCTTTTATCCTTGAATTGCACGGAACCGTAAAAATAAGCATGTTACGCAGATAAAATAGAAAAAATAGACAAATTGAGTGACACGACATTAACATAGTATTTTTTTTAGCTTCACTTTATATCCTCTTGAAGAAGTTATTAATGGAAACCTATTGTTAAGACCTATTGTTAAGTTGTATTTTATAAATGAAAATAATTGATTTCCCGAATGGAATCGAATCTACAACCCCTCCCTACTACATAAGAGATACAGTATAAAGCTCGATACTTAAAAAATATCTTATATATAATGAAAATAAGGAAATAATAACATAAAATTAATTTAGCTCAAGATTCTGAGAGAATAGTCTATACTAAGACCTGATTTAATACTTAACAGCGTGAGTAGAGGTACGCCGAGATAACACCTAACGCTTTCACGTAGAATAACGAATATTACTGCGAGACGCTGAGGATTAAACATTCAGCTGTGTTTAAATATTTTACACATTAATTATGCTTAAATATTTTAAACACAAATTATGCTATATATATTTTTGGCTCAATTTTTGTTTGTTGTAAATGTTTTTGATTGTTTTCATTGCCCAGTCAAAAACATAATCCACAATGATACCGACTTGTAAAAATAAAAAAAACTATCCTAGCTAAATATGTAGTCTGATAAAGATTTATAATAAAACAATATGTAGTCTAATAATAATAACTTTGATTTGGAATCCAACCCACGATCATCACATGTACAGTATTTTACTACGCCGCTACGACCTCAATAATTGTTTAAAATATTTTAATATGAAAATATATACAAATGAATATATCTATCTATACGAGAGGTTGCTTATAGCTACAAACTTTAAGCTATAAAGACATTATGAGTAAAATAATAATGAAAAATGTTGCAGAAACGGAAGCATTTGAGTTACCAGGAGCGTGATTACACAACACTTAGATATTTCCATTTGATCAAGCGGGCATCGCCGCAGATAAAGCTTGTAAAGTTTAAGAACAAAATATTTCAGATTAAAAAGAAAAGAATAATATTGGTTCTGAAAGTATACAAAAACTAACTATTCAATGACACTTCTGTCAAATTTGGTGCCAAATGCGTAACTGTCATTGCCGCCCAATACCTGTCAATTTCTTTTTTTTTTATGAAATGACGAAGGCCGGAAACGTTGTGAATAATACAGGTTTTATTTAGTTTTAGCAATGATTGATAAGGTTTTAGTTGACTTTATGTGAATTTGATTTTTTGATTTTTGATATTGGTTACACCAATTTGATTGATTTTGTTTTATTATAATATTTATCTACATATTATAGATAATGAAAATGTGAATAATAATCTGCCTATTTATATAGTATACTGCCTATTCAAATAGCTTCACGCCTCTTTTCCACCTCTTTCTTCATATACTGGCTGAGGGAACCTAGTGCTTTGACACTTTCCGACGCAATTTTAGAGACATTACTATTCAGAGACGAAACTAAAATACAAACAGAGGAGGTTCAATCACCAAAACAGTGCCATATTTTTTTTAAACAAAAACATATTTGCTCGCACGTCACTTTTAATTTACTCTGAAAGCGATTGATATTACGCGTTGATGAATTTATAGTTTGAAAATACGACTTTTTCATACGAAATTCCGCTAAAAATCTACCAAAGGCTGTATTTTAAAGTGCTTTTTTTTTGTTCAAATCAAAGGGAAATCCCATAACTCTAATAAATCCCGTACTAACCGCCGTAGTTATCTAAATTGGCGGCAAGTCTGACGCCGCTTGACATCTGTCGACTGAGTGTTTGCCAACATGTCATAGTTTGTTCCCATTTATATGTTTGTATGTAAAGTATACATGTGTGTGACAGAATTAATTTTCTTTTGATATTTGTCAAGAGTAAGTTTGTAACTATCGTGGCTTACAGTAGTTGAATGGTATCTACAATCTATATGTCTAATGGGGGAGTGCGATGGCTGTGGGTTCGATATCCATTCTGGGGACGGATTTATTATTTTTTTTCTTGCTCTGGTAACAAAACGAAGCGTGTTGAGTTCTGTCATTATATCTAGGATCTACCAGAATAACTTTTGAAAAAATAGTGCAGCATTGAGTTCACTCTACGACGTAAAGTGTGTTGACACTAGGTTCTCTGCCTTATTTATATAACCAAACATAAAATATTTCCTTCCAAATTTCCATTTAGTAAAGTTTGAATCCGCACCTCTTGGACACTATCCAAATGGCTTTCACACAAAAATTTCAATATACACTGTTATTGTTAGACCCACGTTTAAATTTTGTTTGAATTGCACAAGTAGCGAACGCCAATTCCACATAAGTTTGTCTGTAAATCATCTTTTCTCGATGCTTTCGAAATATTTCGATAAAATTTCAAGTTTTGTCAACTTCCAAGGAATGAGTTATGAAGATTTTTCTTCAAGGAAATATAAAAATATACTCTATTTTTCCTTTGTTAAAGTAGACTTTTGCTTGACATTTCATTTGAGAATATTAAAGACCCTTCTACAATCGTTTTGTGTGTATTCGTAGATATATAAGTATACATTTTAAACTCTATAGAAAAGTTTGGTGGTTGCTATTCGTGAGTATTATATTATCAAGACTGTTATAAAAGGAAGATCTATATTAATGTATTTTTGCTTCATGTTGTATCCCGCATATTGGAGAGTGCTTGTTTCAAAATATTCCATTCCGCACGCACCGCCCAATATTCGGCAAATCGAGTTGAATGGCGGAAGTCAACGCTGAGCTTTATTTCATTACCCTGATATTGAACCCATAGCTAAAGAAGATATACTGCTGCGCCACGGCGGCCTCTGTCTAGACTTCATATCTATATTACAATGTTAAAATAAACGTTTTTTCATTATACTTTCTTTTACGGGTATAACATATAGGGTAAAATATTTCAAATATTTCATGACTTCTATCCATACTGTAGTGCGTATGACGCAGTTGTACATTTACAGCAATTTCGTAACCACCTACAACTGCAAAAGTACTACTAAGTGTTGTCGATCTGCCACTTTCATTCACAAAAACACATCAAAATGAAAGGGATATCTCTCGTACTATTTAACGCAATTTTTTATAATAAGCCAACATTCAACTCTACCAACCAATATCTACGATTCGATTTCGAGAATGTGTGTGCGATGTTGTCGCTTTGATAGGTTTGTGTCTTTATGCGTCATTTTTCACAAATTTCGTTACATTTTATAACGGTAATTTTGTCTTTTTGTTTGAGATTTATTTGAAAGTTGTTATTTCTGGCAAAATTTTTCTTTTTTATTGCATTAACCGTTTATAGAGTCAAAACTGTGCTTTTACTTAAAGTGGCCAATTTATATACACTCTGTATAATAATATAATGTAGGTGAAACTAACAATTGCTTCTTTCTATACACGCAAAAGTCTTGCTCACTCGCCCACTTCTGCCGCGTACACATTCCTCAGCCTATTTTGTGTCAGTTCATTCGTGAGTTTGAACTCATTTCACTTTAATATTATGATTTTGGTTGATATTTGTTTCCCTTGGAAATGTAAGTTCTATCAGTACACGCATTTTAAACCCGGTTTTCATCGCGAAGGAGAAATAAGCGGGTAGTAGTTATGTACTTTTCCACCAACGAAGAATTTTGTATTTTGTAAAAGTTTTAACTCTTTCTGTTTGCTCATACTTAACTCACAAGAGTATCGTGTACTCTTGTGAGTTCAACGTAGTCATTAATAGGCCAATCGCAGAGCAAGCCGAGCTTTAGGCCTTAAGTTCAATTATTTTAGGTAAATTTGTAGAATTTTATGTGCAATATAAAACATAAAATTTAAATCCCAATCTCCGCTGAATATATCCATATATTAGCGGCATGTGTTACTAACGGCACTAATTAC
Organism: Heliconius burneyi; assembly: GCA_018247715.1. NCBI lineage: Eukaryota > Metazoa > Arthropoda > Insecta > Lepidoptera > Nymphalidae > Heliconius > Heliconius burneyi. The sequence goes on from DWGR01002615.1 coordinate 10,122, forward strand.
ATTCTGTTACCGTGAAAGTTAGTTATCTGCAACTTTAACTTCTATTCTACTGTACTCATTTATTCTATACGCTTTTAACTAAAAAAAACTTGTCGGAAAGGTGTATCAGAATCAGTTTTTGGTCATTCCAGAGGCCGTAGGGTCACAAGCATGCGTCTGTGAACACGACAGGTTGTGGGTTCGATTCCCATTCGAGGTCTAAACACTAGGAACTCTCTGAGTATCTTGCTATGTAGAAAAATCGCGGACCTGCTGCAGTATTTTTAAAGTTAATACTATTTTATAATTAATTTACTTACCATAAAGCAATTAAGTTATAGAGCTGTAATTTATATTTTCATAATATTATAACCCAGCAGATATAAGTTTACGCTCGAAAGTCTTAAGAATATAACCCTTTTTCCAATAACCTTGAAAAATCGAATTTAGCTAATGACATCGCATAAATCATATTATGTTATGAAAATCTTTATAAAACCTAAGTTGAAATATAAGGCCGTCCTGAGTGCAGGATATCTGACTGTAAAAGCGACGATAGTAGGTTCGAATATTACTCGGGGAAATTATATATTCCATATCTGGGAAAGAGGCAAAGCGTGGCGTTGAGTTATGCCACTCAACACGCGTTGTTTTGAAAATTGAGCGGAAAGTGGAGAACGAAGTGTCTCAGCACTACTGGCTTGTTTTACAAGTTTACTATTCTGTTACTTTACGACGAAATTACCGAAATAACCCTGTAATTTCGTCCACGCCAGCGAAGCCGCGAACGAAGCAGTACTTGTTTATATATGTAAATATTTCCTATATATTAACCATATAAATGATATAAGTGCTCGTATACTCATCGAAAGTCTTAAGAATATAATCCTTTTTCCAATAACCTTAAAAATTCAATTTAGCTAATGACATCGCATAAATCATGTCTTATAAAGATGTTTATAAAATTCAACTAGAAATAAGATGGAAATGAGGCCAGTCGTGGCGCAGAGGTATAAGGGTGTGACTTCGTGGGCTGCAAAATCGACTGGTTGTGAGTTCGATCCCCACTCGAAGAAGTGAAATATTTATTTACGCTTATATTTCCATTTTCTTCACTCTGGTGTCGAGGCAAAACCGCGGTGTTGAGTTCTGCCACTCAACACGCAATGCCTCCAGTAGCCCAAGCACGAATAACTATCGTAAAGTATTCGAATCGTTGTCGATACCAATTTGTATAGGAATTGATCAACATCCTATACAAATTGGTATCGACAACGATTCGAATAGTGTTTGGGCTACAGAACTCGGCAGAAAGTGGGGAACGGAGTGTCTTAACACTAGGTTCCCTCAGTCTACCCTGCTATGTGCGGGATACAGCGTGAAGCAAAAAAAATATATAGAATCATGAGACCGTTGTGGAGTAGCAGTGTCGGTAGTGTCTGGCTGTAAGTGCTATATACCATGGTAGGCAGAGGAAACCAGGGAACGTAGTTTTAATATACTCTGTTTCCCATTTCCCCATTACTTCCAATCCCAACCTTTCGCAAAATTCTCCGTATATTGCGTATTAATTGGTGGAACTTAACGCTGCGCATTGTTATAATATTTTTTTCATTCTCCGATTAGGAATCAAACCCACAACATTCAGATTTACAGTCACACACTTGTGCTCTTGCGCCACGACGGCCTCTTGAATAATGATGATAATTGAAAATATCTATGACTTCTAAGTTTGTAATTCGAATTCTTCCTGTAGTTTTAAAGATTTAATCGTACATCCGTGGATAATGAATTTTTATACAATGTGAAGATATGAAGCGAAGGGAACGTTTCGAAAATAGGATTTAAGCTCACAGCCTCCGCCGCGCCGTCTCTTTTTATTAAGCGTTGACTATTTCTACATTATTTTTTCTCGCTGTATCCCATTTACCATATAGACAGAGGAAACCTAGTGTCAAGGCACTCCATTTCCCACTTTTCGCCCAATTTTCAAAAAATTCTGTGTTGAGTGGCGAAACCCAACATATCGCTTTTGTCTTGTTACTAGAGTAGAAATTAAAATGATCCATTTGGCTATTTAATATCTTTACATACTATAAAAAATTCTATACCTTCGGATAAACGACGAAATCTTTAACACTATATTACGAATTCGAATTAATAAATTACAATATATTTCATTCATAAGATCGTCGCAAGATCGCACCGCGCAAGCGCACAAGCGTGTAACTGTAAACACGACTGTTGTGGGTTCGATTCCCACTCGGGGAATGAAATATTTAATATTTTCATTTCCTCGCTCTGGCAATGAGACAAGGCGCGGCGTTGAGTTCCGAAATAAGAACCATTGTTCAAAATTTTTTAAGAATCCAAACATATAAATATCTACATACATAATATTTTTTAGTTTAACACTCAATCTCGTTCGTAGTAGGATACACCTACTCTTGAAGCACTAAATTCTCCATGTATTGCCAATATTTGCAAACATTGAGACTCAACATCTTGTTTGGTCATAGCAAGGAAAAAAAATAATTTATTCCATCGAGTAGAAAACTAAACCAGAAGCGTACTGCTAGTCGCAGGCTGGCACCAATATAGCAATATTATATATATAGAATACAGTAATTCCGATATACCGGTTAGGCTTAGAAGACCACAGACCATAAAACGCCTAGCGAGTTTCCGGTCACCGAAATGAATATTCATGTTAGTACATAATGCCCAGGACAAACACAGGTTTTCAGGCCGACCGCCAAAATACATGGCCTAGATATATGCCTAGGCCCAGATAACTTATCTTACGACCTAATTTCCATGAAATACCGCAAAATGGGAGTGAAATTGCCGCAAAAATGAAGACAAAGCAAGATTTTGTCGGTAGCAAGCCTTTTGTGCGGCATCAAAGTGGATTTTTCAAGATAAAGTTTATTTTTATGATTGTTTTTGGTTGTTAGATTCTTCGGTTTAAGAAATGTTTCATCATCGTTTACAACTTTATGACGGGAATATAGGCTGCCTGCAGGATATAGGCCTCCCCTAGGAATTCCCGCATCCAGCCGACCGCTTGAGAAATATATTTTTTTAAACTGAGGTATAATCTTATGACATCTCTGTTTCTTAATTATATTTTTTTTATATTAGTTATTTCTGTAAAGGTTTTCAGGCCGACCGCCAAAATACATGGCCTAGATATATGCCTAGGCCCAGATAACTTATCTTACGACCTAATTTCCATGAAATACCGCAAAATGGGAGTGAAATTGCCGCAAAAATGAAGACA
>DWGR01002616.1:0-13383 GCA_018247715.1 Heliconius burneyi
ATATGTTTGAATTCCTGTTAAATTCCTAGCAATCTGCCCCCAGCTTACCTCTAAAGCTGATATTCTTTTACACTCCACGACTACTTGTCAGGGGGTAGTAGACTAGCGTTTTGTTATTTAAAAAAAATTAAATTTTTAAAGTTATAATTTTTTTTAGCGGCAAGCTGTATCCTTCATATAGTATACACCTGCACATAAACTGGGAGGCAGAGGGAACCTCGAAACTTAGTGTTGGGATACACCTTTGTTCACCTGCGCCACGACTGGCCTTGTAAACAATAAAATAGTTTTTATTATATTTTTTCACTTCTAAGCTTTGTTCCTTTGGGTGGAAAAAACATGAATTTAATATTATTGTACTAAAATAAATGATAATCACATTGAGTAATGTAGAAATTTTTAAATATCATTGTATAGACAACGTACGTTGATATTATCACTTAACAGAGAAGTCCAGGAATAAAATAAAACAAAATTTTTAATTTGTCATTTTTTAAATTTATTTATTAAAATTTATATTACCGTCTTTGCTCTGAGGTCGAAGCAAAATCGTGGCGTTGAGCTGCGCCACTCAACACGCAACGCCTTCAAGTGTGGAACAGAGTATGTTAACACTAGGCTCCCTCTGCCTACCCTGCTGTGTGCGGGATACAGCGTGAAGCTGACATTTTTAAAATTACAATATTAAATATCAGACTTACAATTATTATTTATTTATTCAAAAGCAATATTAATTCGCAATCTCGAAGAATTGCTACCGGAAATCGAAAGTTTGTTCATATTCGAATAACGTCCGGTTAGCGACCGCAAAATGGCGACACACGATATGTCAGCGTGACCGCAACATTCTGCTAAAATTAAGGGAATTAATGTTACAACTTACCAGTTTTAGGACATTTTAGATATTATTTAAATGTGCTGTTTGTTTTATATTTATATTTGTTTTTCATGTAAGATTTGATAGCCTTTTCTCGTGAAATAAAAAAAGGTATCTTCAGAGTTAATCCCGGATAGGAACTAAGTGTTAAGATACTCCATAACCGTTTTTCCTCAAATTTTATAGGCACGTACCATATATATTCTTCTTTAAATCTTCTTAAAAATTTAAATCTTCAGTTTTATAACATTAGTATAGATTAGAAAATTGATGGAACCATTCTGATCGAACCCACGACCTTCCCTTTGACAATCAGATGCTGCCCCTATTCCTGTACACCTCCTATTACTAGTGTGTTCTTCGTAGATATCTGACGTAATACTTTTGCGAGTGAAAATATTTTCCTACAACTGACTTGGAAAGCGGACGTTAGTATTCCATTTTATTGACATGACCAACTTTTATTTGAACTGAATTTAACATAACAGCTTCGCTTAGACACACTGGATATACGTAAACTAATTTTGACTTGTGGCTTTGTCTGTCTTTTGCATTTTCATAATTTCTTGATAGTATTTTTGACGTTATTACTAAAGATTTTATATATTTTTTATTGTTTTTTTGTCTATTTATATAATAGGTGTAGACTAAAATATTATTTATATATTTTAGCCTCACGTTGTATCCCACATAACAAGGTAGGCAGAGGGAACCTTGAAATCTAGTTTTATGACGGAACTCAATACTGCACTTATAGTTTTGACATGAATAAGTCTTATCCCTGGGGTTTGGGAAAAGGAATGTGCGTAACGGAAATCGTTACCATGACCTATCACTTAGTACGCGTACAGTCCGCATTTGAAAAATATGTTTGCGGTACTTGATGAACATTATTATTCCGTGTGTCTGTGTGTTGTGTGTTTATATATAGTGTGTCTCTTGATGCTTGTAGATAGTGTGTATAAGAGATCAAAAATATATATGAAACCAATTGAATTAAATCATTTTACATTGTTACATTGTTCTTTTCATTTATGATATAAGACATATTTATGTCTACTGTGCCATTGCTTTTCAATGGCATTTGTATAAATAATTTTCTTGTAATATTTTCGTGTAAATTACACACTAGAGATTAAAAATAACTCGTCGCGCTTTTGCCTCGATACCAGAGCAAAGAAATTGAAATATAAATTTAAGTAAATATTTCGTTTCCTTAAGTGGGGATTAAAACCACAACCATCGCGTTACAGTCACACCCTTGTGCTCCTGCGCCACGACGGCCTTTTTAATTCATAATTAAATTATTTAATTTAATTTCTTGGCTCTGGTTAAGTTGTGCCGCTCAATATGTAGTGTCTCTAAAATTGGGCGTAGCATAGGGAACCTAGTGTCTTAACTCTTAATACTAGGTTCCCTTTGCCTACTATGCAATGCTTGTAATATTTTGTACATTAATAAATACATTACATATTTTGTACATTAAGACATCACCTGGGGATGAGAAGGCCGCCTTTACATTATTTTTCCTTTTGTTTTTTTTTCTTGTATCTGTCTTATGTTTAAGTTAATTTATGTTTGTGTTCTTTTGTGTTTAAGTTACTTTATATGTTATGGTGTAATAAAGTATTAAATAAATAAATAAATGTTGTTATAATATTAATAAAAAATAATTATTATTTATCATAATGTATAAAAGCTAACCCTATATTGATATAAGAGTACACCAGAGTAAAAAAGAAAATAAATTGATTAAAAAATTTAATTTAACAAGAAACATATTTCACTATCAATATCGTCTCTAATGGAGGCTTAGGATTTTAAATTTTTCTCTAAAATATGGTTGCTTAGTGGGTCAAGCATAACAAGCTTCACAAATTGGGCCAAACTGACGTAGCGATTTAGTTCTCTCGAGGTAACGAGAGTTGCTCCAGCCCGGATAACCCTTAACTCTAGGTGTGTTTATATGTATTTGATTTGGCGAAGGATTTAGATTTATAGGTGTACTGGATTTACTATATGGTAGATGATATATTTTTATTTAATAGCCAGCGACCTGCTTCCGGCTTTTTTGAGTTTGAAAATTATGTCACTCTTTTATTTATAAATTGATAGAAATAAAATAAATACTAAATGTTTTACACAGTTTGCCATTAAACAATGCATTTATATGGGTAAAGCCGTTTCTGAGATTAGCGTGCACAGACGCATAGACAAACACACAACCGGACCAACAGACAACCAGTAAGCTCATGTAAAAAAATGGTGTTTTGCTTACTGTATGTATAAAAAATGAGAATAAAATGAGGCCAGTTGTGCCGCAGCAGGGGCGCAAGGGTGCGACTGTAAACTAGACAGGTTGTGACGGTTGAGACAGGTTCGATTCTCATTTGAGAGAATACAATATTTAATATTTTAATTTTCCTTGAGCTCCGCCACCCAATAAGCAATGCCTCCGGAATTAGGCGGAAAGTGGTAATTGGAAGTATCTTCATGGCATCAGAGTGTATCCTGGTATATCCTGCTAAAAGTATATTAAAAAGTAACTTTGTAATTAAATTTTATTGTTGCATGCGGCATTCACTTTAAAAATAATTGCATTTAGTTATATGAAATAAATGTATAACAATTAAGAAAACTGTAAAACGTAAAAAAACTGTAAAAAATTATAAAACGATTATATAACCAGGAGTGGATCAGCATAAAGAAACATGTTCTTTATATTTTTGCAGATATGATTTGTTTTGGATGGCTGGATAAACGGATGAAGTCAATATTTTATTTTTTCTTTATATGTTGCATCCTACATTAAGCAAGATAAGCAGAGGAAACCCATTGTTAAGACATTTCTTCCGCTAATTTTCGAGACATTTTTATCTTTACTGTGTTAATGTCTTGTCAGAGTGTCCTTCGAATCGCTTCATTCAGACCCCATCTCGCTGAGTCACGACGACCTGGAAGTAATTAGGTCTTATAAGACCGGGCTAAAGCTGACTGATCCAGTCCTAATACAACAAGTAACGATTTCCTATAAAATTGCATAGTAAAAGACGAAAGTATATTTAAAATACAGTTTTGATTCTCATAATAAAATATTTCACGACACATTTTCAGAACATTTCAAAAGTTATTATTGCTTAAGAAGAATTCTCAGCCACGTCGAGCACTCAATGATACACCGGCGAGTCAACAGACGTCGGTGTATCCAGCCTGTCGAAACTTATACTGCGGGACGTTGTGTTGGGACGGGAAACTCTTGACTTCATAGAGATATGCTTGTTTATTTTTGTTTCAAGTAGTTTTTAAAATATATTATATTAGATACTGCTTCTACTAACAATAAAAGTTCCTTTTCAATTCCATTTAGTGACAAATACTACATTTTTTCCTTTCCATCCAAATTCGAAAGACTATGTATTGAGTGGCATAACATAAGGTCGTCATGGCACAGGAGCACAAGCGTGCGTCTGTAAACTCGATGGTCGTGAATTGGATTCCCATTCGAGGGAATGAAATACGAGTATTCCTTGCTCAGGTAACGTGACATTGACTTCTGATTACTCAGTGATCACTCAGTGATCACTCAGTGCAATGCTTCAAGAATTAGGCAGAGAGTGAAGAACAAGAGAAAAATAGAAATCAGTTATTCTCCAAGTGGGTACCAAACTCTACAACACATCCAAACATTATGACTAATAATATTTTGATATCCAAATTTCAATATTTTGTATAGAAATTTAAGAAAATCAATTGCTGAAAGACATAAGTTCTCATATTGTTTTATAGATACAAATCTCTTGCATCATCTAGTCTCTATGGAAACGAAAAATAAGTAGATCACTAGATATCTTACCTGATGATGGTGCTTATAATATTAATATATTGCCTGCAAAAGTAAATCAATTTTCAATATAAAAGCTTCTAGACTATTTAATTTTGTCTAAAAACAACAAAATTTTGGATTTAATCTATGAAACTTTGATTTGAGTCTAATAAACTTGTATTGGACTTAGATAGTTTGGTTTTATAATATTTCTGTATATTATATATATTTTTTATAAATAACTTCTTATTTGAGTTCTAGTTGAGATTGATTTGATTTGTTTTGGCCGTCATTACTTTTATAAAAACAAACTTTAATATTTGTTCTCGTTTTTGTATTATTTTTAAGCATTTCGAAAACTTGTGCAAAGAAATAAGTAATTATAAGAAGAGGTGAGCTTCGAGAGCTTCAGTTGTTATTTGTAGGGTTCCATACTTCAAAGGTAAGAACGGGACTCTTATAGATTTTTTTTTTCAGTGTCGATTTTAGCACTAATAGCGCCCGAGATGAAATTTAAACGGCGCCCTTTTATTTTGATATATATGTATCATATAATGTCGAACTTGTACGAGAACGGCAAAGGAACAGCAGAGCTAAAAAGAAACAACATTCTTGATCATTGATTCATAATCAGTAGACCCTAGCTAGTAGCCAGTGGATTTCTTGCCACTCGGCAATCAGCGGTCAGCTGTGTGGTTCCGGCTTAGAAAAAGAGAAACCTGGTACAGGGAGGTCGTAGAAGGCGACTAAGGCAAGTGTAAGTATGTCAAGTGATGCATTTCACACCAGTGCGGGTACCAGCAACTCAGATGGTGGAGAATCTTGAGTTCGATAACTTAGGTCGCTCATCGAATTCTGGCTAGGCCACAATTCCGCGCTATGCCCCAAAGCACAGCCACCCATGACGTTAAAGGCGAAGCCGTGCAGGCACCACCAGGTGGCAGGCTTGTACGAAAATTATAATAATATTATTTAAAGATCGAAACTTATTTTGCAAATAATTTTTATTTGTGCATCAATGTAGTACGAGCGCTTGATTATGAGCGCGATGGTTGTAGGTATGTAGGTTCACTTGCCACTCGAGCTACAAAAAAACTCGGCGGCTGGGCTCTGCTCCTAACCACATAATGCCTCGATAATATAACAAAAAGTGGGGAACAGAGAGATATGACACTAAGGCCTATCTTGCTGTATGCGGCGATATGAACAGTATTTGTTAAATAAACAAACTCAACGTATAGTTCACTATAGTAAAGCTTTTTACTAGTCATTAGTCCCACATATAGAGGCAACCTAATGTTAACCTCTATCATCCGCTTTTTACTTGGATCCAAGATACCGCACCTTGCGTTGCGAGGGCGGGGCAACAATTCATTTCTTTGAGCAAGAATCGGAACTACAATGCAATTATTATAAAAAAATATTTACTTTTACTAAAAAATCATGCTATTTTGGACAAAAAATAGCTATAACATTTAGTCTTATCTATAGCAGGTGAGTTATCCCATTAAGGTCGAAGGCTCAAGGGTCCGGGTCCCTTTATCATCACCCAACAATGAGCTTGTAAAATGAATTACACAATGTTAGATAGCTCAGCCACTTTCATTTCCAGGGCACTACCTTAAGGGGAGGTTGAAATTAATTCACATATTGGCATGTTGGGTTACTCATGTTATTTATGGCTGTGTAGCTATAATGGGTAATAGTAGTTTGATATCAGTATTTTGGTAAATTCTTGTCAACATTTAAAGTTATTGTTGATTTAAATAATCAACAAAAATAAAATTTGATATTTGACAAAATTCCAAAAAAATACGTATAACAATTTGACTGTATCGGGACTCGAACTCAAAACCGAGCAAGAGGAGGAATCGCAGGTTCGATTTTAAATTTGACGGCTGATATTTAGAAAATAAGATCTAGCTCTTTTATAATAAATCGTAAATATATTATTTGTGAACATGTTAGTAGATTAGTCTGGTGCAGTAGAAAAAAATATTTCAATTTTCAACCAGCGGTGAAACAAAATAATTTAATTTTCCCACTTCAGTGAAAAAAGGAGAGTGGGGAACAGAGTGTTTTAAAAACTATATTTTTTTTACTTTCCATGGTATGCGGAACAAGGAGTAAAGCTGAAGATGATTAAGAGATTTCTCAACACACGTACAACAAACGCAGGAATCAGTTAAAAGAGAGTAAGGGTATCAATAAATCTCTCCTCTTAAAAAAACCGGACAAACGCAAGTTGGGCTCGCCTACGAGGGTTCCGTACAAAAAATTAGGTCTCAAGCTTTTTCTTAAGTCTGAGCTTAGCTTACCCAGAGCCCTTTTATCTTTTCTCACTTGAGCTAGCGGATACAATACCAAATTTTGCCCCCCCTATAAAGCTACAGTTACAGTTTTTTCTTGATCTAACATTGCCTGTAGATGCTAAGTGCCAAATTTCATAACTGTAGATTCAGAAGTACCTTTATAATTTACAAAATGCGGTTTTTGCGATATAAACGACCATATATTTTTGTAAGGTAAATCGTGGTGGTGTAGATTTTAGTATATAGTTTGAATTTAAACTTGTTATCTCTCGTTTCTGAGATAAAAGTTCTTGACAGACAGACGGCCAAGAAAGTGATCTGAAAAGGGTTCCTTTTTTTTACTTAAAAGATAAGGAACCCCCAAAAATAACCGATTTCATTGAATAGGACTGACCTTTATAAATTTATCGTAATTTGTGGTGAGATCAGTTATTCACCAGGATTAAGCAAGCTTCTAATTGTTCCAAACAATAGATGTTAATATTAGACTGACCATTAGGACCAGTGTAACTTGCTTTCTGAAATATTTTAACTCAAACTTTGACTGGAGTGAGTGTTACTTAACTCAAGCCATGTGGTGTTGCGTCTGTCTGTTTGTCAAGACTTTTTATTTTAAGATTGCGTGGAGGTATCAAGCTGAAATTATAGTATCAAATATTCCGGTCCCTTGAAGCATTTATTTTACATCGTTACAAGTATATTTAGGCATTATTTTTTCTACACTTAGTATGAAGTTACAAAACTTCTTACTTACTTAAAAGTGACTTGCAATATAAATACGGGAAAAGCAAATACTCGTATACATAGTAATTTCATAGAAAACCTATAATTCTGAAAATGTAAAGAAAGCCTTGAGAATCGAACCTAATGAAATGTTCTTTACTATTATTATTTTTTCTTTACCGTTTTATCCCGCTTTATCCCTCAAAAGATTGCTTCGAAATATATATTAATCGAAAATTATATTGAATACTTCGAAATATATATTAAGCAATCTTTTGAACATCACTAGAAGAATCTCAATTATATTCTATTTACATATTAACATAAACATAATAACCTTCCGGCGAAACTGTTCTGTTTTAATAGAAAAAAACAAACTGAAGTCGAGTTGGCATTTTTTTGCGGAATAAATAATAAAATAACACACGTTTTTCAGTTCAAAAGGAAATTTTATAAAATATATTTTTTATTAGAATATTTTTTTAGAGTAGGTATACTTAACAAAGATAATTGAATAAACTTGACAATGCTTTTTGTTTCAAAAATTAACAGTCATTTAATAAAAATGAAGAGTACTTGATATGTATTGTTCACAGAATCCTAGTGCACATAAACCTGGTGATCAGACATATGCTCCTCACTTTCTGTTGTGTTGAGGGGCAATACTCAACACTGCGCTATTATCGGAGCAAAGAAATAAAAATTGTTTTCCTCCAATTGGAATCGAACCAACAAACATCAGCTTCACGCTGTATCCCGCACACAACAGGGTACGAAAAGGGAATCTAGTGTAAAGACACTCCGCTCCCTAATAATACACTTCCGTTCCCCACTCTCCGTCGCATTTTGAAGGCATTGCGAGTTAAGTGGCGTTTCTCAACGCCGCGCTTTGCTAAAATCACTTGTGATTAAATATTATATTTATATTTAATCTCGAGTGTTTTTATTTTTTAAAGCTTCATGATTTAACGCTCTGCTTACCCTTCTACAAGAAGAATGAATGTGAAAATTTGAATGGCGCAGTTCAATGCGTTTTTATTAATAAAATCTTTTATAATAAATACACAATATATATATAAAATAATTATTAAGATAGGAATATTTAATAAAAACAAAATAGCTAACGCTAATTACAGTTTAGGACGTCTCCAAGATTCAAGTATTAAAGAAAAAAGAAAAGAAAATTTCTAGGCAACTATTACAAAAATATCTAATGTCTCTTATGGACTTACCAAAATAATTAGAACGCCTGAAGCTTCAAATATGAACACAATGAACTTAAGATAATTCTTGAGTAAAAAATCCATGTAATTTCTTAGAGTTTAAGGATCAGAATATTCTTACGGCATAGAATAGAAGTACATATGGATACAATGTATATACAAACAAAATAAAATATATCGTTGTGTTTGACGCTCTATCCTGATGGCAAAGTAGGCTGAGGGAACCTGAGAACCTAGCGTTAAGACACTATGACACCGTTCCCTTCTTTCCGCCAATTTATGTCTCCTTAAATTGTGTGGGAGTGGCGGAACTTAACGCTGCGTTTTACCTAATTTATATTACTTAGTCCTGACTAACAAAGTTGAAGCTACGAGTGCCGTGTATCGTCACATACAGATTTATACTTTATCAGCATACATTATGAGGTGAAAGCCTAATGTGAGGAACCTTTGGTCACCACTTTTCATCCATTTTTGTTGATTACGTATTGACGAAACTGATGATTGAGTTGTCTGATTAGAGTGAGAAAGAAAGCATATCTTCAAAGTAAACTTTTCACTCTCATTTCACAAATACCCACCAAAGATGTATCAAGCGACGTTATTTTCTATTTGAATTGCCGAAGTAATTTGATTTATTTAGTTTCATTGTAGGGGCAGGTATTGTTTGGAAAGGTTGTTCACATCTTTTGCTCTGATTACTTTGGGATAGGTTGGCTCTTTGCATTATTCATTCGTATGATAAAACCTCTTATGTATTTTAATAGCGTCTACACGAAGCCAGTTTTGGACTTTTTGAGATGAAATCCATCGAATAATGTAATAAATCTGTTGATAGCATTAGTTATAACGTCTTCCTAAGTGTATTGGAATTTTGTTTAAAAGGAACATAGTGGGATTTGAAGCCACAACTTCATTGAACTTTCAGGTTACTGTGTGACGATTGTAAAAAATATTTTTTATTGTTAAAAAATATTTTTTATTTTGAACATTATATATTTAAGCTAGTGGGCCCGTGCGGGGCTACGCCCGCTTGAAATAGAAATATTAATTGTATAAAATATTCAGCATTATAATATAACTGTTACGACAATTAGCGAATTTGTCAAACTTAGTACTTTAAATTGACATAACTTTTTTATTTATGAGTCGTTTCATGTAATAAAATAAACCCTATATGTTTTTGGCAGTTTATGCGTTAGCAACCGTCACCAAAGAGTTCACAAATTTTCCATATCAATGATAAACTTAGAGGCCAGTCATGGCCCAGAAGCATGTCTGTGACTGTAAACGCGAATGGTTGTGGGTTCGATCCTCACTCGGGGAAATAAAATAGTATTTAAATTTATCATTTTATTTCGTCGCTCTCGAGACAAAGTGTGACGTTGAGTTCCGCCACTCAATACGCTTTTTCTTTTTGGAAAAAGATAAGGCAAACGAACGTACGGGTCATCTGATTGTAAGCGATCATCGCCGCCCACGACCCCATGTAACACCATAGATACAGGTGCGTTGCCGGTCTTTAAGGTGGAGATAAACGCGCTTTTCGGTCGGCTTCTTATATTTTATATTATTATATTTTAATTATTAGTCACCATTATTGTTTCATATTATATACCTTAAAAGATAAGTAATGCGGTCTTTAATCTCTATACTGTATAAGTAATTAAAGTTCTCAGAAAACAACAGACTGTCACAATTAGGTATAAAATAATAATTTTGTCCAAAAAAAAAATATATACATATATATTAAAATAATATACGCCTTATATTTTATTTTGATTTTCTTTTATTAAGAAGGCAAAGCTCGGCATTAAGTTCGGCCACTAAGGACGCGATATCTTGAAAATTGGGCGGTGCGTGGAAACCGGAGTATGGAATATTCTATTTTTGAGAACTTTCCACTAGTACGGTTGAGTTTCTTTTTGGCCTAATATTTTATACACTAATAGCATTATCCGTACCAGCGTAGTCTATATAAGGTCGATTTTAACCTCAAACATCAGTGAACGTGCTAACAACTCCCTTTTCTCTCTCTGTCTATCCCACTATATTCTAATACAACGTGAAGCCAAAAAAAACTCTAAAACCAACGTGATCTTAAAGAATTTAATACGTTAAATTTAATTAAGTTAAAATCACGAATTGAAATAAGTTAAAACAACGTTTCTTCGATCATAATTATACTAAAAAAAAAATAACCGTAAGACCAAGATAGAAATTATACGTAAGTATATATAATCTGAATATTAATCAAGAAAATATTATGCAGATATTTAAAATTATTATATTTGAATATATATTAATTATATATATTTAAAGATATTGTATTTACAATACATATTTACAACACGGAATACAAAAGGCAGAGATATCATCGCGGCAAGCATTCTACAGTCTAGATTGACTTAAGATTAGTCCTCGGAATCTCGTGGTTGCGAGCCTTTTAGTCAACGGCCTTTGAAACTCCAGCTAAGATTCTATTAGTTTATCTAATTTCAGTAGTAAATAAATAAATGTATACAGTGTTCCGTATCTCCAATGGTTCCACAAAAGGGTTTGTTAGAGAATAGAGATATTAAAGTAGAGATAAATCACTATTAATATATTTTACTGATGAGTATCAGCACAGCGCCTGATTTATAATGGGATAGTTGTCAGCTCGAATCCCATTGGAGGAAGGATATAAATTAATATATAATTTAATTGCTCAGGCAAAGCGTTGAGTCTCATCACTCAACCCTGCCTGTGTATGGAAAACAGAATGTTTAACATTAGGTTCCTTTTGTTTGATTTGCTAAGTGGGTACCATGCTAGGGATATAATGTATACATCTATATATCTCGTCGTATGCTGAAATAAGATGTTTTGATTTAATATGTATATATGTTGTTGATATGGGCAATGTAAAATACAATAAGTTTTAAATAAATTTGCTTTAATAATAAATAAAAATACCGTATGGCCAGGATAGAAATTATACGTATAATCTGAATACCGAGCAAGCAAATATTATACAGATATTTGTTGCGAACTGAGTTCAATTTGAAGATGATTTGAATTTGTAATTAACTTATTTATTATAATTTTTTCAGTATCATATATATATATATATATATATATATATGTATATATATAATCATAATCATAATTTATTGGTAATCGCAATTACACGTCAAAAATACACAGAATTAGAAGACATACTTAGGTTATATGATCATTACACTATGTTATATTGCAATATTTTATATTAATCCAACTTATTATTTTTTTTTATTTCAATTATTCAAATAAATTCTTTATATAAATTGAAAATAATAATAAAAAATAAAATCTTATCTAATATCTTATAATCTTAATTTCAAAAAATTCCTTATAGCTATAAAACGACTTCTCGATTAACCATTTTTTTAATTTGTATTTAAAAACGTAGATACTAGGAGCATTTCTGATATCATAAGGTAGTCTATTATATACCTTTGGACCCATCACTCCAACAGATTTAGCCATTTTTGACAAAATCCGACTAGTTGAGACTAGACGACTCGGGAAGCGCATACTATATATATATATATGTATATATATATGCTACATGCATCTTGCAAACGTTTATTTCCAACATTAATCTTCATTAAACTTCAAACGCTCAGCTTTATTGCCATGCCTGCCGCATCTATGTTTCTAATATCAACGACACGAGACCCTTGTCACAGCACTGTCCCTTCTAATTATGGCCTCGGTCCACGACTGGTAGTTCACGGTTGTATAGAACAAAGCGAAATCAAATTATTCAAATATTTAGACAAGCAGACCGCTAATGAATTTAGATTAGTTCGTCCGTATCAACGATAGAATTTTGACGAGAGTATTTAATTTGTGTTCAAATTGTGTGGGGCTTGGTTGTGGGGCTGGGGAAGGTTTTTGTGTTGGTGTTAGGTTGAAAAATAATGGATCTTATTTACGTAACACTTGGAGAATTAACTTAGTGTATTTTAATAGTAATAGCAAAATTTATTATATTATTCTGTCGATTAACTGACCAGACGGAAACTCCGCTTTGCAACATAGAATATTCTCCCTCTACCCGGACGGTAAAGAGAACTGCTGGTGGCCAAAAAGAAGTCATTTTAGTAGCAATATGAACTGGTTCTTCTCGCTATACCAAAGTAATCATATTTAGGGGGAACGCCCACGTCAAGAACGTGTTTACGGGTATTTTGGATACGCGCATTACAATACAGAGACAATATTCTAAGTACCTGTATTGCGTCTGATAGGGCCATCGTCAATTCGTTCTTCCAAAAGCAACTTCAGCACATTATCACTTATAAGAATAGGTTCCACTCAACTCAAATTGACTTCTTGTTGATCAAACGGTATCATATGGGTAGAGTAACTAACAACAAAGCCATTCCAGGTGAAATC
>DWGR01002617.1:0-13381 GCA_018247715.1 Heliconius burneyi
CTGTAAAATTTGACAAAATGTACCAGAAAACTGTGTCGGGCGGAAGCTACCCGCTATGGGCGATTCATTATAGTCTCTTTTTTTCTCGTCGATATCATTATTACATGACTGTTGTATTAAAGTGTTATTTTTTTACGCCGTTATTATTCAAAATGAAGATGTAGTTTTTGCGGTTACACTTTCGAATAACTTATTAGTGCCAATACTCTAATGTAAGCTGTTTTTCTCTTATTTTATTTATGATTATTAATTATTTTCACTTTTCTTAATTATATTTATGTAAGTTATATATAGATTAATTTTGGCTTAGTTATAAAGAATGTTATTATATTATACCTATATAATAAATTATATTATACCTGTGGAGAACGGAGTGTCTTAATACTAGGTTTTCTCTGTCTACCCTGCTATGGGGATATAGCATGAAGCTAAAAAAGCTTTATTCTTCATTCTGTAAAAAATTGCTTTAGTAGATAATATTTTTGTTGCTTTATTATTTAAGAAGCCTCATTCGTCCGCAAGGTATTTTAAACCCAATTTCTGTATCTATATCTACTTCTTTTTCTTAAAAAATCTATATATTACTATTTTCAAACATATTTCTTATAAAATATTATTTAATAATTGTATAGCACTGCAAATAAAAATAAATGAACACGAATAAAATATTTTACAATAGTAATAACTTAAATATTATAAATTTCTCCTTATAAAAATCATATTGTGTTATTATATCAATGAGTTTAATCTTACGATCTTATGATCGGTCTATAGAATGTATCGCGTGCTTTGCTTTAAGTTTCTTTTATTATTAAAACCTCTCATGTATAAGAGGTCAAATAAAACAAAAGTTATCAAATACGATCATTTAGGTGAAGTTATATGCGGCTTTAACTACATTTTACCTTTCTATCTAGTGAAATTTCGTAATTCACGTTTTCCCAACGGTAAATTACGATGTAATTCAAATTAAATAAATAGATTGTTAAGCTTTGAATCGAATATCTTAATATATTGTTATTATTAATAGTAATTAATAAATATTGCCCAAGTGCGAGTCAGACCCATACCAAACGGACCGACAGAGGGTTCCGTATTAATTTCATGACTGTAGGTCAAGGAGAAGAAGAACTTAGAACTTTAACAAAGAAGGTTAAGTTCGCTGGCTCACACTTGTTACAGTATATTTAATTTTTTACGAATTTTTTTAAACAAACGAAAATAGCCTAGCTTATAAATCATGTCTCCCTTTAGCGGCTACCACAAACAATGTAAGGAATACAACCGAAAATGATGAGGCGCATGAGCAGGGCCTGGGTGTATGCCAAAAAAAATTATAATCGGACTTTCCAAAACCCGCTAAATGAAAAAAATACTTTATTTTCTAAGTCATCTGGAAAACCTATAATGGTCACGTTTTTCTATTGAGATACGGGCCCCTAAAAATTAAAAAAGTATTGAATAAACTTACATATTCTTATTATACGTATAATATAAGTTATTGTGGAAATGTAATTTCGCTAAGGTCACAAGGTCCGAATCCGGAAGATTTATATTGCGCAATACAGTTTAACGTTGACACCACCGTTACGTTCGCGACATCGGGAAAGATTATTACGCAATCTATCACTTTTGATGTGATGTCTATATTATGTACAAGAATCTTGTAATATTTATATTATATTTTTGTCCCCTTTGGTACATGGAATCAAATTTTTAATTTGATTTTCGATAAAAAAACTCTTTTTGTGTTGTTTGAGACATTATTTTTATCAATCTTGAAGTACCGCTAAAATAACTTCAGGATTCTGAAAAGTAAAGTAATAGACTTAATAAAGGCAACATAGAAACAAAACCAAAGCGATTGAAAATCTGTCTAGATGTGCTGTCGCTAGTCGAAGACGCATTTCCATTTGTGGATTTATTTAAATTCGAAAATAGTTTTGCTTATCTGCCATCCGTCTGGCAAAGCGTGAAGTGGCCCTGAAATGGGCAAAAACGCAAAACCAGATTGATGTAGGTACTTTACGGCTACGCGATACAAAAAAAAAACAAATATAAAATTAAAGCAAGTGTGAATGACCTTTAGAACTATACTTAAATGTATACGACTACATCTAGTAAACTTTAAATATAGTGTTCATCTGACCCATTCTTTTCTATCTAATGCTACTGAGTAAGATGCAAATTACTGGTTTTCAATAAGTAAATGAGACAACTAATTTGTAAATGCACTGCATTACCTGCGGTTTTCCCGAATGGTATCATTACATTGGAAATAATTATAGAGCTACGAATGCTAGATCGTAGTACGCTTTTTAACTTTTTTTACTCGTGAGCATTTATTACTTTAATAGTATAAAATTATGTTTTAATATAACTATATATTAAAATGTGATTTGTTACAATATCTCTATAAGATATTGCGTGTTGGTTCCTGTAATTTTGAATCCATAAGCCACTCGTAACTTCACAATTAAATATTACCCACGCATAATAGGGTTTGGATAAAATAAAATTATATTATTATTTCTTTTTGCATTAATAATAGAGGTCATCGAGATGCAGTAGAATAAGTTGAAAACTAGGTTCTCTCTGCCCTATTCGGTAAAAAGAAAAAAATATATAATAGCGACCTACTACTATGACAGATTAAAAATAAAATATTTATTACTTCAAAGTATGATTACATTATGTGAATGGTTTTAAATATAGCAATGTGAAATGAAGACAACAGTATATAAGGTACCACCACCACATTCGTAAATGTATAATAAATTACATCGCTTTCGTTAAATTTTTTTATCTATTTTATTTACTACTACTGGGACCGAAACAAAGCCTTTTCCGAGGAATTGAGAGTGACTTGCAATATCTCACTGTGACCGTTCGTATCTTACTTTTTACATATGACTTTCATCATTGATATAAGTAGTTCCAAATTTCATATAAATATAATTAAATACCTGATGATGTTATTTGCCTCCTGTGAGAATCGAACCTAAAACCATCGCCTTACCTGTACATGCTGGTACTGAGATGCTGATTTTAAAGCTAAACTATACGCTTATATTTGTTACAGGAATAGACACAGACAGAGCAGAACACGCTTACGCGTCGGCACAAGAATACAAAGAGGCTCTCGAAGCGCTACGAAGGAACACCGGCATTGTGAGTGCATTTCAAAGTATAAAATCTTATTTATACTGTACAGGCTTGAATATGTCGCACATTCAATGATAATGCTGAATATATGTATCTTATTACAAAAGTTTTATTTATTGATACTTATATTACACCCAAAGTTAGCGATAGAATTTGTAATCTGCAATATTGTCTAATATTTCATTGCCATAAATTGGCCTAAATGGCCTTCATACACTTTTAATTTAACTTAAAGTATACAATTTTCTTCTTCGTCTTATTGTATAGAAATGTGTTCTTATATTAAATTCTTTTAATTAATATTTTTATTACATTTTTTATTAATCTAGTACAAAAGAACATTAAATTTGTCAATAAAATATAAATATTCATATGGCAAATATATAAATATTCGTAATTCTAAATATTATAAAAGAAAAATTTAATATTATAAATAAAAACTTACTAATGTTTCTAAAGGAACGAAGCAAACCCCAACGTACACTTGAAGCGGACGACAAATCTAATGATATATCAGAAGAGATACCAGAAAAAATAATTCCAGATCCTTGGGAACTGAACAACACGGCGAGAGCTGGCACTGAAATTCTATTTTTCAATCGCGTGCCAAAAGTCGGCAGCCAGACGTTCATGGAATTACTTCGGAGGCTTTCTCTCAGAAATCAATTTGGTATGTTTAATTAATATTAATTGAATATTGATGAATGTCGTCAAATTTGAAATAAAATTGTGGTTACATTCGATATAGTCACACAGCCATTTTTTTTACGCAACGAGGGCTTGTATTTTATGTTTTATATATATATATATATATATATATATATATATATATATAAAACATAAAATACAAGCCCTCGTTGCGTAAAAAAAATGGCTGTGTGACTATATCGAATGTAACCACAATTTTATTATATATATATATATATGTTTAACAGTTTATAATATTTACCTTACAAGAAATTTAGCCGCTCAACAAAATTGTAATAATAACATTTATCAAGTCTTTAGCACGCTCGCGTAAACCTCTGCAAAGGAACACGCAAATGAAATGTGTGCCATTGCATAAAATAAGCTATTTCAGCGATCTCTCACAATCATAAATATAAATTTCATTTTATTCATAGACTTTTCTCTATCTTTTCCTTTATCTACAAAGAAGAAAATATATAATGTCTGCGTGCGTTTATGATAACAAAGCTAATAAAAATTGATGGTGCTATGTAAGCAGCGTTTAGATAAGAGTATTATGTAGAGCTATAGAAAAGGCAATAACATACATAAGATAGCTTTTGTTCTCTTAAAATTGATTCGATAACAAAATAATGCTTATAGTACCAGTCAACGATATAAAAAGCATATCAGGTCCATTTTATTAGTATAGGAAAAAGTTTTTTTCCTTATCATTTAATCATACATCTTCTTCAAACTTCACTCTGTTCCTCACTTTCCGCCGAATTTTTTAAACGTTACTCAACGCCGGATTTTTATATCTTCTTTAGTTCTACTTATTATCTTCTTTAGTTCTAAAAATAGTAAGAATGTACGTGGGGGAACAATGCCACAAACCTCGAATATAAAATGATCTATTCAAAGTCTCATCAAAAACAATGATGGTTGAAAATCTTACTTAAGTAATGGTGACCTTTTTACAGGTCAAAAGGAATTGTTTGCAATGTGTATGTATTGTCAAAAAAGACCGTCTTATAAATTTTATTATGATGTGCACTTCCCACGTCCCTCGGCATACTGAATATTTGCATGCTTTTAAATTCATTTTTGTCTTGTCTGTTGATATATGCCGTGGACTGAATGACAGCTTTGTTATTTGTTTCTTATTAGATGAAATAAAATAATTTCAAATATGTATATCGTTGAACATTATTACTGTTGGTGTTGTTCTGTTACCAATGTATTGTAAAATATTTGTATATACTACCTATCTACCTGTATAAACTACTTTCGCGGCGTTAAGTTCCACCACTCAACACGCAATGCCTATAAAAAACTACCTATAGCCATGAAATTGAAATACCTAATAATAACTGTGTTAAGCTTATGTTTATTAAATACAAATATACAATATACATTCATAATTTCTTAAAGCTTTTCATTAAAAAAATATATGAGAAAATTTATCATAATTTTTCCATATAAATCCATTTAAAATCTCACAGTCCCCAATAGACTCATTATTAAAACAAAACAACAATAGTAATTTCATTTAGATCATATTTTAAAAGGGGTTGGTTATTGTGAAACCTTTCAACAGATTTCCACCGAGACACAGTGCAACGTGTGGAAACAATACGACTGGCGCCCCCGGACCAGCAAGCCCTCGCTAGTCTGGTCTCCGCGCACACACCTCCCGCCTCCTACATTAAGCACGTGTGTTACACTAACTTCACCAGGTAATTTTTATTACTCTTTTTCCTTTTTTAGCTTACGCTGTATTTTGGACCTAGCAAGGTAAGCAGAGGGAACCTGGGAAACTAGTGTTAAAACACTTCATTCTCATTAAGTGACTTCCATTTTCCGCTCTCATTGTTGCGTCTTGTCTAATTACCAAAGTGAGGAAATGAACTTATTATATATCTATCTCCTCAAATGGGAATCGACGTCAGAATCTATCGCGGTAACAGTCATTCAGTATTCTGATATTAAAAAGGAATTGTCAAGTTTAAAATCTACACACGGTAATATGATTCTGGATTTCGTCAACCTACTAAGTGATAACCAGAATTATGTACATTTCTTGAAATGGAAAAGATTTTTTAGAACAGTTATTTTTATTAATCTGTGTTTATTTTCAACAAAAATATATAGAGCATAATATAAAGCAGCTACATAGAAAAACTCATTGGCAAAAATTATACCATACAACTTTCTATTCATAAAACAAAAAACAAAATTAACGTTATTAAGAACATACACCGACTTATATAGTAAAAAGTTTAATTGCAAGCATCAATCAAAATGTAACCGTCATCACGGTTGGAGTTAATAATCCTTACTTATAGGTGTGAAAGTGAATTTATTTTATTTGTACTGGTTTCTCACTTACTAAATCTATATGTTGCTATAGCGTATAAATATTTAGAAATTGTATTTGTTTTTTTTTATTTTCAAAAGTCATACTTTAATTGTAAGTTGCTATATCTTACATACGAGATATGGCCACTACTTCCACTGCTCCATTATTTAAATGTATTAAAAAAAATCAAGACACTGCGTGTTTAGTGGCGGAACTCAACGCCGCAATTCGTCTTTACAGAGCGACAAATTGAAAATTATTTTGTTATCAAATTGATTTGAGAAATGAACCCAGAACCACTACATTTACAACCCCTCTACGTCACGAATGGCGAACATGTTCTTATCAATTCATCTGCATATCAACTCATATAGACTACGATTATTATCGACACTGACTGATAGCTAAATAAAAATAATTATAAATGATTTTCATTAAGAACAAAACACAAACTATATGTATCTTCTACTTATTTGACATCATATTCAGAGCTCTGTTGTAGCGCAGGGGCACAATGTGTCACTGTAAAACCGACTGGTTGTGGATTCGATTCCCACTCGAGGAGATACAATATTTATTTAAATAAAGTCAAGGCAAGGCGCGGCCTTGAGTTCTGCCACTTAACACGCAATACCTCCAGAATTCGGCACCAAGTGGGGAACGGAGTGTCTTAACACTAGATGGTTCCTTCTGCCTACCTTGCCGTGTGCGGGATACAGCGTGAAGCTTACTTATTTGATATACGTAATTTTTATATATCGCTTATATAAAAACAGTAATTAAATATTAATCGTACTTAATTACTGCTTAATCGATATTAGTTATATGAGTGAATATGGATATAAGCTGCATGAATGATTGTATCATCACTTGTCATACAAGCAAGTGGATAATTAAAGTGTAATTATCTTCGAATTTAGATTCGTGTTGTTACAGTGCTCTATCGTTATAATTGAATACAACTGGAGAAACTATTGTGTAACAACTGGTTAACGAAGATTAAATTATTTAAATATTAGCATCTTATTACAATATTGCATGTTTCATGTTAAGGTTGAAAAGAAATAGGAATATTAAAACGGTTATTTACTTGGATAAAAGTTGAAGAGCTCTCAAAATAATGTATTGTTAAATGAAACTATTTTAACCGGATTAATCGCGTATGTTTTTGATGATTACATTTTTAGAAACCCGACGTTTCGAACCTTTTGCAGTCCGTGGTCACGGGTAGACTGAGGTGGCGGCATTCGTCTGTCAGTTGACATAATTATTTATATCAAACTACCGCCAACGATTTCTTAATTTCCTCGCGTACTGCCGCTGGCATGCTGGCATGGTGGGCCTGAGACTTGAAGGATTTTATGAGTGGGTCCCAGGTAGTAGAAAGCTCCCAGCCATCCTCTCTATTGAAATTTGGATATTTTTGTATTTCAGTAGTCTCGCGTATCATTGTTGGAATATATCTGTTTTCCTTACCGAGGATTTAGGGTTTATCAAACCTTATGTAATGACTGGGTTTATCCACAGTGTGTTCACATACAGCTGACTTTTGATATCAGAGATGTGTTTCTTTACCCTAATACAAATACATCAAAGAACTTAATGTGTGTAATAATCGTGAAAATTAAAGAACTTATAATGTAATGTTAGTAATTTAGCAAGGAAATTTAATGAACAGATAATTTAATTGTCGCATATTGCGGTGTACCTAGAAAGAGAAGCTACTTTATAATATACCATCTCTTCCTTTATTTTGTCACTCAACACGCAATGCCTATAGAATTCGGCAGAAAGTGGGGAACGGAGTGTCTTAACACAAGGTTCCCTCTGCCTACCCTGCTGTGTGCGGAGTACAACGTGAAGCTGATTTTCCTTTATTTTTATCAATCTTTAAAAACATGGTGTGCTGTGAGTGGATCACTATGCTACGCTTCAAATAATTTCATGATGTTGATGCTTAATATAATGAACTGGTATTTACAGGTATGGATATCCATCACCAATCTACGTTAACGTTGTACGAGATCCGATAGAACGAGTTATATCTTGGTACTATTACGTGAGAGCGCCATGGTACTACGTAGAGCGTAAAAGAGCGTTCCCTGATCTGCCTTTGCCTGACTCAGCGTGGCTTAAAAAGGTAAAATATTTTAAACATTTATCTTATAAGGTTTTGTTTTATGGATAAAGAACAAGGCAAACGAGCGTTCGGATCACCTGAAGGTAAGTGATCACCGCCGTCCACGACCCCGTGCAACACTAGAGGAGCTACAGGTGCGTTGCGGTCCTTATTGATTCGAACGGCTGTACGTTGTATGCGATCATATGGGTCAAGCTGATACTGGGGTGCACCAGCCCAGAGATGAGAACAGTACTGCATATGAGGCCGAACCTGGACCCTATATAGGGCCAATCGGTGTTTTGGCGTAAAGTACCGTCTCGCTCTGTTGATGACCCACAGTTTCTTCGAATCCAACTTGGCCTTTTCCAGGTGATCTCAATACTGGCAATCACTCGAAACATTAAGGCACAATATGCTGATACTGGGCGCGGCTGTAAGAGGAGTGCTCTGAAATTCTGGCAATACGATAAATGGGGATCTTTTTGTGGTTAACGCGTTAACTTATGTCTTCAGGGGGTTAAAATGAATCAAGTTCCATGTCATTGATATGCAGAAGAAATGGCTTAGGGGACAGCACGCAGCCTTGGGGAACGCCAGCGTTCACGGGCGTTCACGTTATAAGGTTGATTTAAACATACAAGTTTTAAATTATTTTATCTCTTACTCTACTAGTATTAAATTACAGTTACCAAAACAAAGTTTTGTAACTCTAGGCAATATATTCTCATATCAAATTAAATTATGGTAAAATAATAGGAGAGCACACTGGAAACTCAATGTACAAGTTGATTTTGTCATATATTATCATTAATGCAGTTACTCGAAAGTTATAGCGTGTACGGGTGTATTAAACTATTCAGTTCACTTGCTCTACTAAGTGACTAGTTACGTTTTAAGTGAATAATTGAAAATAATACAATTAATTAATATAAAGGAAAATTCTTTATCACTGACTTATGCTGGGGAAGCTTATTAATAAAGTTGGTTTTTTATACGTGAAAATTATATTATCGGTATTTCCTAGGTATTTTTCCTTTCGAAAATAACAAAAATTACTTTTCCGGGTAGCTTTTATTTTTTATTGATTTTTTGTTAATTATTAGATCTTGATAATAAATTTAATTACAGTTATGTTGCGATTACAAGCTTCACATCTTATTTGTTCTTCAAAACTCTAATAAAAAATTACTTTTTACTCTAATAAAAAATAATTTTATTAGAGTTTTGTAGTTTAAGAGACATTTTGCTCACGAAATTCTATGAGAAAAAGATTGATGCATTTTAGAAGTTAAGTCGCGTAGCGCAGCGGCACAAGGGTGAGACTGTAGCACGATGGTTGTGGGTGCGATCCCCACTCGAGGAAGTGAAATATTTATTTACGTTTATATTTCCATTTCTTCGCTCTGGTGTCGAGGCAAAGCGCGGCGTTTAATTCTGCCATTTAACACGCAATGCCTCCTGAATTCGGCAGAAAGTGGGGAACGGAGTGTCTTAACACTAGGTTCCCTCTGCCTACCTTGCTGTGTGCGGGATACAGCGTGAAGCTGTTTTTTTTTTAGAATTAATTAAGAAAATATATATTATGTAGGTATGTGTTAATGTTAATTTAAATCAAAATGCAACACGCGACACCTCCCATCACAGAAATGATTAGTCTTATTTTAATCCCACGTATAGCTGTGGCGCCAGAACAAGATATATTATACTTTATTTTCAATAATATGAAATTCACGATATTCTTTTTAGACTGTTCACTTTTGTTTTTATTATATATAGTTATTTTTCTCAAGTTATTATTTTCAAGAAATAACACGAAGGCAATAAAATAAAAATTATACTTATATCAATTAATTTTGTATGCCCTACTTTGTTAGTAACTTAATGCAACTACATAGAGTAATAATTATGTCTACATGTAAACCTTCCCAATTCCCATTCGTCTTCAATACGTCGATCCACTTATTTTTAACCTAAAAGCTTTAATCAATTACATTTTCCTTTTATTTTCAAATATACAAAAGTAAATTTTTATTCATGCCTTTCATTGAAAACCTAAAAACTGCCCGTATTTTGCTCTCATTAAAAAGAAGTACAGATTTCTTACCACATTTTTTGTTATTTGGGAGCAGCGAACCTCCACATAATATATTTTTTAATAACCCACAAAAACATCTAAGGATCTTTTAGCAGCGACAAATTGGTTTTATTGATAGTTAAAATATTTTCTGTAAAAAAATACATCACTCAAATCGTGCGTTAAGACGACAATAATCGATCAAATCCGTCCTTTATACCACTAATAATATTATAACGTGTAATAGATATAACGCGGCGCTGAGTTCCGCCAATCAAAACACAATATTTCCAGAATTTGGTGAGTAACGGAATGTCTTAACACTAGATTCTCTCTGCCTATCCTGCTGTGTGCGGAATACAGCGTGAAGCTGATTTATTTTATTTGATATATAAAGTAAAGCGGGATAAAGGCCAACTTAGATATTCTAAGTGACGGTCTTACAATTAGTCCGTGATGTATCATGCGATGCGCCTTCATTATAATCTCTTTTAGACGTCCAATAAAAGAATAAATCTATAATAATATTCGCTTTTTACTTAATAATTTTTCTATTTTATTTCATTAAATTATACACTTAATTAACTCTTAATAATATCTAATAACTTACTTTCTAAATAATGGTTTTTTCGTTCATTGGATGTGTAAACGTACAATTTTAGTTGCGGTGCTTAAAAATAACAGTCATTTTTTAACACGAATATCTTCATATTATAATGTTGTTAGTTTTAAGGCGTCAACAATTTTTAAATGAAGCCAATATTTTCCTGTTAATTACTGATCTATTGTTAACCAAAATGTGCACAATGGCTTTGTAAGAGCACAGACAGGACCAGCCACGAGGCGCAGACAAAAAATAAATGAGTTTCGGATGAACAAAAAATATGATCTTCTAATTACAGTTTAAAGAGTCATCTTATGTTATACTAGGTTCTTCTGTCGGCGGTGGTGGGATAGGGTAATGTCCTTTATACAGGTAAAAAATTAAATGTATTCTCCAAACGCTGGCTCTTGATATATTTGTAGGACTCCAGGTAGTATAGATAAAGCGTATTACGATAAAGACGAACAAAAATAAATCAATTATCCATATCTTCAAAATTTTAGATTGAATTCGAGCAAAAAATTAAAAATTATTTTACTGGCTCTCGACTATTGTTAGGAGATCTAAGACGTGCGTGACGGATATTGCTACGCTTTTAATATGGACAAAGGTGGTGTGCTCATAACAAATTAAAAATATGAAAATATCGACAACCTAATTGAAATTCCAATTTTTTACTTTATTATTATTTAGGTAATCGAATATTGGAATAAAATTATTTTTGTATTTGTATGGGTTTCTACTAGTTTTAGATTTAAGAATATGATGATGGGTAACAATATAAAAAATATTTTCTGCGATAAGCTACAAAAAACTAAGCTATAAAAAGAAACTTACCCAAAACTGTTCTAATTTCAAAATACAATATATATTTAAATTATGTATTTTTAATCTAACATTTAATAATTATAATTAACTTTCGAATCATACGGGAAGATAATTAAATAAACAGTAGTAATTTAAATAGCTTAATTGCATTTTAATACCACATGCATTTCTCTATGAAAGAATATACCAAAATATATTTAAATCTACCATTAATTTATTTTATTATTAATTTTTAATTACATTATTCTTAAGATATGTGTAATGCTCTTTACAGGATTTCGAAACTTGCGTTCTTAGTGGTGACCGTGAATGTCGTTATTTAGAGGGAGAGACACACGAAGGGATTGGAGACCATCGAAGGCAAACTCTATTTTTCTGTGGGCATGATCCACAGTGCACGTAAGTATGATTTTTTAAAATATTTCTGTACTGTGAATCTAAAACCTATTCCTAAGCATGGTTTTCAATTGTAAATGATCATATTTACATACCTTTCAGACCATTTAACAGTTTGGAAGCTCTGCAGCGTGCGAAACGTGTGGTGGAACAACAGTATGCGGTCGTGGGCGTCCTCGAAGACATGAACTCAACGCTTACTGCCTTTGAGCGATATGTCCCTAAATTTTTCCAAGGCGCTCTAAGATTGTACTGGGGTAAGACGTCAATGAAATCTAGTTTCTTTTGTAAGGAATAGACTAGTTTATTTTTGAAGATATATTTTGAAATGTAGGAGTTTAATTATTAAACATAATAATGTTAGATAAGATTTAATAAATATTTTCTTAGGTACGATACGTCTAAAAACTCTAGTCACAAATCAAATCAACTTCACGTTTTTCTTTTTCTTTGCCCTTGTATCGAGGCAAAGCGCGGCGTTAAGTTCCGTCACTCAATACGCCATCCAAAGCTCGGTGGGTCATGAGAAAAGGAGTGTCTTAACTCTAGTCATTTTATAATAAATTATAAGTATAGGTACAGAGAACAAAGCTATCCAACGTTAGATTTCAGAGACCTCGTTAATAAACAATTCACTAACCCTGCATATTAAGAAAGCAATTAAATAAAGCTTATTACCATTAATATCGTTACTTACAGAGGAATTAAATACATTTAACCGGATCAACCGCAACGCGTTTAAGCCACCCGTCTCGGAAGCTGTGAAAAACATCGTTCGAGCGAACTTCACGCGGGAAATCGAGTTTTACGAATTCTGTAGACAAAGGCTACATCTCCAATTAAAAGCATTACGAGACCCTTCCATTAAATCACCAGTTACTTCAAAATATCAAATATCTTTGAACTACAACAACTTATAAAAATTAAGACTGTTTTTTTATTATTTTTTTCTCAACGTGACGCACGCTTGGTAATAAAGCGATTTGACTGTTCTTTTCTTTTTTTGTAGCATCACGCTGTATCCCGCAAACAGCAGGGTAGGCAGAGTTAACTTGGTGTTAAGAATTCTGTTTCTGACTGATCGAACGATCTAACGAAATTCAAATTTTTCACTTTATTATCGGCATGCGATTATAAATTTAAAAGTGTTGAATGTGCTTA
>DWGR01002618.1:0-13377 GCA_018247715.1 Heliconius burneyi
ACTCTGCCGGCCAGTAAAGGCAAGCCAGAGGCGGGGGATAGATTACAATTCCCCTCCGGAGGACTCAGGTCCGTGGGGTCGCCACTCCCCAACAGCTCGCCACAAGCTGCCCTGCGGGTTTATTATTATTATCATTATTATTTTAATTAAACATTAATCGTACACAAAACGGGAATCGTACTCACGACCGTTGAGTACGGTCAGTGGCTATTCAAGTTCTTCACAATATCTTTTATAATGTTTACTGTAAACGAATTGGTTACCTTAAGTAACTGTATATTTCACTGACTTTAGTTCTGTCGTTCGTCTGTCCATACTGGTAACATATTGGTAACATTAACAGACAAATAAACTAAGGTATTGGACCAATATATAAACGATGAGTTTAAGAACACATTTATTAATATTATAAGGTCAAAAAAAGTTAAAATCATGACATAATAGGTTCTGGTACTGAACACGAAATGCCTTTCAGCTTTTTTTTAATACAGCGAAAAGTGGCGAGCAGAGTGTCTTACCATTTGGTTCCCTCTGCCTATCCTGCTTCACACGGGATAAAGCTTGAAGCTACAAAAACTAAAATATAATGAAACTAAACCATTTGGTTGAACGTGCTAATCAATGGAGTAAACTAAACTTTGAAATAAAAAAAATCTGTTTGTATTGGAGAATACATTTATGGAAGAAAATTATATATTACGTTTATCGTTTCGATATAAACCCTGTACCTACAATCTAAGTTACATCATAGGGATTAAAACAAATATTTTTTTTTCTGAATTATTTTCGTTTTCTAATGACATTGACAAATAAAGCTTCGGCAAATTAAATAAAACAGTTAATTTGTAGCAATTAGGTGAAAGAAGATACTTTATATTGACATATCTTTTTTATTTATAAACCGATTGAAATAAAAAACACTAAATGTTAAGCCGTTACTGAGATTAGCGTACACAAACGCACAGACAAACAGAGTAACCAACAACCAGGTAAAAATAATCCTATTGCCCACTGGGGCGAATTTCTGTATAAAATCTACTCGTTAATATATTGGTCTTATTAAGCGGGATACTGTCCTCGTCTTTGAGAACTAAGGAACTTTTCTTATTCTCAAGAGATTATGTTCATCGTATTGTCTTGTTTTACAAATCTCTTGTGCAACTAAAAACAATATAAGCGCATTTTAAAACAATCACAACAGTCGTTACGCCTCACAATGTTGGCCAGTTTGAATGAAGATACAACTAAATTACTCAATTATATTGAAATTTTATATAAAACTAGAGAACCGCTCGCAGCTTTGCCTTTTTAAACTGCTTAATTAAAAAAAATTAGCTTCATGCTGTATCCCGCACGTAGCAAGGTAGGCACAGGGAACCTAGTATTAAAACACTCCATTCCTCATTATCCGCTCAATTCTAGCGATATTGCAAGTTGAGTAGGGGAACTCAACGCCGTAATTTGCCTCGACAACAGATCGAAAAAATTAAAATATAAATTTAAATAAATAACTAGTAGAGTGTACTTTGATAAAAAATTAAATAGCTAGCTAGCTACATTACCGTAAGATAACGTAAATTAAGGATTTTTGTTGTCTTGGGAACTACTAGAATAGAATATTATTTATGATTTTAAAAATTTAATTAAATCAAAATGGAGGAGTAGGACCATGTGTGAGCTATTTTAGTGGCATTACGTTAAGCAGAACCTTTGACCTCCAACTAAATCAACAACGGAACTGAAAACATTTTAAATATAAATATTTATAAGAGTAGAAATTGGAATAACAATCTTTGTGAATAGTTAGTTCGTTTGCGTATTTCAACTGTGTGACGATGATACTTATTAAGGAAATACAGTTTAATTGGTATAAAAAACACTTTTAATAAAAAAAACTGTCAAGCGCGAGTCAGTCTCGCCCGCCCATGGTTCTGTACAATGTGTATACACATCAAATTTATAACTTTTGTTAAAAAGTAAAACACTACTTATAAACTTTTAGTCTTAAACAAACTAAACTTTCGCAATTTGTTTTTGGTTATTTCATCTGAATTAATGTGAACGAAATAAAATATCAACTTCGTTGCAGGATATGCTGAAAATAAAGTAAGTTTAAAACTCAGCTCACCTCGGCTTAATATTTTAAGCTGGTAAACCCATTTTTTGCCAAATTTTCTATTTTTACATATAAAAGCTTTGAAAAGGCGTACGCTATTGAAAATGCTAATTGAATGAACCAGTTATGGTTTTCATGCCTTTGTATCTTTATATAAGATACAACAATATATTATATCACATATACTAAATATACCATTTAATAAAACTATAAACCTAAAAAAAGCTACAATTGCGACGTTGAGTTCTGGTACTCAAAATGCCGTTTCGGCTTTTTTTAGTACAGCAGAAAGTGGGGAACGGGAGTGTCTTAACACTAGGTTCTCTCTACCCACCCTGCTGTGTACAGGATGCAGCGTGAAGCTGATTTATTTTAATATAGTTTCCTACCGATGTACGCTCAAATCTTTATGAAGATATAAAATATATATAAAATATATTAGTGTAGACCAATACGACGACAAACTTTGAAATTAGTTTTAATAAAATTTCATATTTCGATATCAATATTAAGGAAATATTCAAAATAGTTTTACGACAAGCGAAGGTTCCGAAGGTTCTTTTATCCCTTTTTTAATGTCTCTAAAATAGTCCACCATTTTACATAATTATGTTTAATAAAATAAAAATGCTTTATTATAATTTAATACAAAAATTTTTGATCAATTTTCAAAAATGTATAGAAGATTTTCACAAAAAATACAAAATACTCAAATATGTTACCTATTTACTAAGCGATATAATAAGGCAATGAAGTATTTACTTAAATCTAGAATAACATAGTTTGCCGTGTTATCGTTTCCTAACTTTGGTTATATTGATTTAAATGACTTTGAAGCTTTGTATCTTAAAAGATCAGTGTTAATTTCTATATAATTAGTTATTTATTTAGCCTGCAGAGGGAACCTAGTCTTAAAACACTCCGTTATCCACTTTACGGATCCGGATTTCTAAGGCATTGCGTATATTGGTAAAAGGCGGCGTTGAGTTCCACCATTCAGTGTTCTATAGAGATGCTTACAACATAAATAAGCATAAGAAGCTTAAAAGAATTTCAAAATAACTTGAACATATAGCTTAGTAGTCAGACCGCTTGGACGGTTTCTAAGATACGCAGATTCAAATATCACTACTTCAAGATTTTTACACATATTCTAAAAAAGTATATGTTTACTTTTCTCTATATAAAATATGTATCCTATGTATGATGTAACCTTTCATATGATGTATCCTACTTACACATCAAAACCAAACCATAAAGCAATCTCACGTTCTTAGACAATTTACATGTTCAAGCTGAAACATTTCAAAGTACAATATAAACTTCGACGTTGTCCAAAACAGTTACGTAGGTATAACGATTTACCTTATAATCTCAGTTGGGCGAACTTACATACATGCTATTGTTGGTGGTGACTTTAATTAATATGTTGTATTAGTACTTCAAATGAAAAAAGAATAAGATTTTTGTAATTTAGTAGTAAAAATACTGTAATAATTTTAATAAATATGGAACTTTTTTATATCAGTCCAAGTTTTAAAAATTTATTTAATAAAAAAATTTCATTTTCTTTTAAACTAATGCAGCGACAATGAATATTTTCTTTTGCGTTCTTTTGCGAACCTCTGAAGATGTGCTTGAACAAACATACAAAAATGTTATATTTATATGTTCAAAAATTAAAAATATGCTTCCAGAATTCGGCAGAAAGTGGCGAATGGAGTTGTCTTAACACTAGGTTCCCTCTACCTACCGTGTTGCGTGCGGGACAAGCGTGAACCTGAATTATTTATATATTTGTGTACCAATTTTTCATTAGATAAGTTAACATTTAATTCAAAAACCTAAATCTTTAATATAATCCCAATTTTTAGTTTTATATACAAAAACAAAACAAATAAAAATAACAATACTCCATTAAAATCTTAACAAAATATATGAATTGAATGCGAAACTAAATTAAAATGTATAAAATATATAAAGGAGAGAACTAAGAAATGGAATAATCACAAACTCACTATAAAACTCAATTTCGACGCTTAAAACAGTTCTGGGACGCGGAGCAACCCACGCCTTCAAACTTCTGGCTAATTCCTTGAGATCCAAACTTTTACTACATTCAGTTATTGTATTGAGTGTAAACGTTTATGTTCTGTGTGTGTTATTATCAATTCTAGTTATTAAATTTAATAATCTTCAAACTGTAGTACAGTGCCTGACTGAAAATGCAAGTTTTGGGTTCAATTCCCACTGTGTATGTCTGGTAACATATTAAAATCAGACTGTGTGTGGAGAACAGAGTGTTTTAACACTAGATTGCCTTTGCCTCTCACTGAATCCTGTATATAGTGGTATATACAGGATTTAGCGGGAAGCTAAAAAATGTTAATTAATTATTAATTAAAATTATTTGTACTATCTTCATTTAATATTGTTTCCTTTTAAATTCATATAATAAAGCAAATATTTAGCACAGTCAGTAAATTACGTAACACGAGATTATTAAGCTACGTGTAACTATATTACAGATTTCAAAGATATGGGCGTTACTAATAAACACATACTTAAATCTCCTAAAGAAACAATCGTTATAGTAAAGTAATTCCTACAAAATTATGCCGAAAGAACTTACCGTCTTAGAAAATGAAAGAAATTATACTATTAATAAAATTTTCATAATAAAATTATATAAAGCAATTTACCCAACAGTTGCCAAAAGATACAATTTTGAAGTACCATCAGAACATTAACAAGCTTCTCAGAAATGTTTATTTCAATGTTTTACCAACTTTTTACTAGTCGCCGTTCATTTTGCAAGTTCTGTTTGAACTACTTAAATGTACTCGCGCCTAATTAAAATACTTCCGCCATTTAAAATAGATGGTTACGTTTTATTGAACCACGTTCTGGTAATTATTATTTTTCTTTTAGAATTATTGAAATTATATACGTTTTTTCTTTTTTGTTTTCAATTTTCTCAGATCGAGAAAGTCTTGTTTTTTTCTTTGCTTGAGTTAATTATTATACTAGCCGTCGCGGTGCAAGGGTACAAGCGTACGATGATAAACGCGGTGTGGATTCGATTCACACGGAAATGAAATATTTAATAGTTTAATTTTTACGCTCTGGTAATAAAGCAAAGTGCGGCGTTAAGTTTCACCACTCAACACGCAAATCGGCAGAAAGTAAGGAACGGAAGTGTGTTAATGGCAACAGCAAGAGTGTTGACGCTAGGTTCCCAAGTTCCCTTTTTTCGAGTAGATATGCCTAAAAATCTTTATCAAAATTCTTAAATCATAAATAATATTTAAAGTTATTTCCAATAGAAATATTAATTAAAACTTTCTAACATTCACCGACATCAAATACTTCTGCTACCTCCGCATAGAAGGCAAGGCAGCGCAATTAGTCTAAACTTAGCAGTAAACTGACAACGAAGTCACCGGCCAAGCCATTAAGTGCTTACTTCCTCAACTTGTTATAGAATCAACAGAACAGCAAGACACTGCAAACTCTGGAGTCTAGAGACTCACGACGAATTTAAGTTAGTTCTCTTTAATTACATACTAACAAATACTGACGGTGAGGTTTTTGGACATGCCTGCTTGAAAATGATAGTTTAGAATTTGTATACTAGAAGGAAATTGTATTACATTGACATTTACTTGTAGTGTCTTGCTTTTAGTGTCCTGTTAGGAGAAAATGAACATTAAAAACATCATCAAGGCAAGGATAGAGCAAAGACATTAATACTATTATTCAGTTCACCGAGCGGGATTTGTATCCACTATCGTTACAGTTACAGTCCACACGATGTTTCGCTGCGTCTATTTAAAAGTCTCCCTAAATTTTCTCTTTACTCTATTCCCTTCATTAATATGAATCATATTAATCATATCAGATATCAGTCACTCTATGATAGCTTAGCTTTAATTATATTTGTAGTATGAATACTTACTTTAGAAGGGACTCTTCTAAAAATTAAATTCGAAATTTACAGTCAAATGCTGTCGCACTGCGCCACAATGGTCTCAAGAGTAATTAAACCTATTTTAAAATTGTATTCGCTAAGAGAATTTTAGTTACATTTAATATGGCAAAATGAAATCCGTTATTTAAATAAAAGTTACATAATTTATAATTTAAAATTTAACTTTAAAGAAACTTGACATGTGTCTCTATTTCTAAAAAGTAAAAGAACTGAAAACTTTATTCTTTGTTCAGTAGCTCTGATATTGAAAAGAACTGAAATAAAGTTATTCGAATGTCTGCGACTAATTTGAAATTTTATTAGATTTTTACCATAAAGTTGGATCGCCTTGAACATGTTAGTGTTCATCTTGTTATATCAAAAATTATTAAGTAAATTAATTTTTAACAAAAAGAAAAACCAACTTCTAACAACGAACTAAAAAGTAACAAAATAATTTTACAAAGATTTTACTATTTTGAAATTAACTGTATTTTGGTATACTGACAAGAACATACATAAAAAATATAATAGCAACTTGAGAACCTCTGTTTGTCTGTTTGTTCTCATTCTCAACCCTTTCTTGAAATCGGTTGAAAATAAGAACCTCTATTATGAGGTTGGTTAAAACCAAATGCAAAGATGGAGAATCTCACTCCTGACATCAATTTTAGCAATGTTTTTTCTTGTGACTATTACAGCATAATTAAATTTTTACCAAAAAAAAAAAGAATTGACAAATTTCGACCGGATCCCTTAATCAGAACCTAACCAAACTGAAAAAATACACTTTTTTAAGTTTGGTTACATTTCAATTTCCTTTTAAATAAAATAAGCAAATGATTAGCTTCATTTCGATCTTCTATTTGCTTTTACAGTATCTCACAACTCACGTCTATATAATTTGTTCCTCAATTTTTTACATATAAATCGTTTTCTACAGTGTTCAGTATCATGCGGCGAAGGTGTCCAAGTAAGAGGAGTGGAGTGCACACCTGCTGGTGGTGGATGCGACCCTGGTATCAGGCCTGAGATTTCGCGGCCATGTTCCACAGGCATCAGCTGTCCTGCTTATAGGGAAGCTAGTGAACCTGATGTAAGTTTAAGAATTCTTAATTCAAATTTATTTTGTTATAGCAGTGTAGATAGAGCACGGAGTGTTAATAAACATTGTGACAATTTGGATGTGGAATAGTGGAACTCAACGCTACGTTTTCTCTTACATTAGAAGGGAAATAGTGACACAATGCCTACATTAAATAATTATATGAATAGGAAGAAGACTTATGAAGCTATTATGACTGTAATGTATTATTTAACTGTACGCATATACATTAAGCTGAAGGTTCGCTTATTATCTGGAACCGAACGCTTTAATGGAGAACAGAGTGTAAACACTAGGTTCACAGGTTCCCTTTGCGTACCCAGCTATGTACGGGATACAAAACAAATAAATCAACAATTTCATAGTGGTAATTTATAATAACTCTAAATACGACTTGATTTATTAACAATTACGTGAAAACTAAAAAAAAAGTTTAAAAATACATAATATAAAGGCACCGGTGTGAAAATTATATTTTCAATTGGAAGTTATACAAAGCAAATTTCCACGCCCGTACACTCGATAGCTATCTACGAGGTGCCAATTAGGCTTTATTAGCATATTTCACAATGTTCAATGTGAAAATATTTATGAGAACTATTGAAAACAAAAATTTATTTATTAATAATATAGAAATTATAGAAATAAGTGAATTGTTCATTATTTGTGATGTGGAATAAATGATAATTGTAGTCTTAATAGAAGGCTAACGTTATCACATTTGACAACATTCTTCTATTTCTTGGGGCAACGTGGGACCGTAGACACGATGGTTGTAAGTTCGATTCCGAATCAAAGAAATTAATTGTTTTCTTTTTCCCATTCCATCAAACTACAAAGTTGAATCTCGCCACCCAATAGCAACACACAATGCTTCGAAAATGGGGGGAACGAACAGTCTTCACTCTAGATTCCCTCTGCCTATCATGACTTTCTTATAATGTGCCTGAAAATATGCCGATGTATTATTTTCTCACTAACCCAATCCAAGCCAAGAAAACAAAATTTTATTTTTTAGGTTAATATTATTTTATAATATCATTTTACTAACAGGATGATATAGAAGATCTGCTACCAGGTGTCGTATACCACACTCAGCCACTCATCCAGCCGTATCCGCCGCCGCAAGCCAAGGCGGAACAGCTTATAGGTGAACCAGATATACCTGTGGAGGCCACGTAAGTATCACTTAGAATGGGTATTTAAAGCTGGTATACGCTCAATATTACGATAAAAAAAGTTAACTCTACATTTATGACCTAAAAATAATTATGTATTATTAAAAAATAACAAATAAGTAAATTTCTGATAAACGGAATATCTAACATAAAAATATGTTCTCAATACGAAGCAGTAGTTCTTAAGATAAGCGCTTTTAACGAAACACTTACTTTAGCTTGATAATATTAGTAAAGATTGTTAAAAAATCCTATTTTAGTGCTCTTCTGAGCTGGTGGCATCTTGCTTGTGACTGACAATACCTACATTTATCCATTAATTACGTATTACAATAATATATTAATAAAAAATATTTAGATTTTGACATCATATGAGATTGTATAGTAAAATATATAAGTATTTCTTAGTTGGAAGAACCGCAAAAATAAGCACAATAATATTGAGCGTGTATGAGATGATTTATATGATAAAGCGATGATATATAGCGATTTTAAGCAATATTATGTCATTTTATTACATAAATATTATACTTGAATAATTAAACCATATAAGTTAAACTAAAATGAAGATATTCTATTAAGATATTAATATTTATATAGTTTCGCTTACGCGTCGCTTTTACTGTGTATTATTAGGTTATTACTACATTTATTAAAGAAATTTTATTTGTATTTTATTATATATCTTGTATTTTTATTATTAAAATTAATATAATTTTTTTTTATATATATTTATTGCATTTTGTTTATATCTTTTTATTTTTATAGATTGTGTTTAAGTTTGTACTTTTCAATAAAAAAATTAAATCAGCTTCACGCTGTATCCCTCACATAGCAGGGTAAGCAGAGGGAACCTAGTTTAAGACACTCCGTTCCCCACTTGCTACCAAATTCTGGAGGCTTTGCGTGTTGAGTGGCAGAACCCAACGCCGCGCTTTATCTCAACACCAAAGCGAAGAAATGGAAATATAAAAGTAAATAAAAATTTCACCACCTCAGGTTGGGATCAAATCCACAACCGTCGCGTTACAATCACCATCAACACCTTGTGCCGCTGCGCCACGACGGCCTCTTATTTTTCAATACAAATTATGACTTTTCTGTAAAACTTATTCATTATCAGTATTAAATTACATAACGTTAAATCTGATAATAATTTCAACATTATTTTCCTTTTTACGATATTATACTCCACTCTAAGTACTATAAAAAGTACAAAAAGCAGGCAGCTTAAAATATTGTATACATTTTGCCGCTCTGGGATTACTCAAAGTTCAGAGAATGTTAGAAAATATAATATAAAAGAAATATAAGTGTAGTATGAAAGTAGGAGACAATTGCATTTGATACTTTAGTTTATAATGTATTTTTAAAGAATATTGTTAATTCGATTTATTTAATTTATTAACCAAAGTTATGCTTGTACATAATATAAATATGACAGCAGGGATGGTCATGTTTTTTATATATATATATATATATATATTTGTCCTTTTCTTTTGGCTAAAGATATAATGAGGAAAACTATGAATCCCTATTTCTCGAACGCAGCAGGGAAGGTACCTATAGGGTACCTGGAAACGTTCTCGTTAAGACATTTGTGTTTTCCACTTTCCGCTGAATTCTTGAGGCATTGCGTTATATACAGTCATATGCTCGAACTATTTACCGATAACATTTATGATTATGAGATCACTTCAAGGGTACTGGGTACTGTCTAAGTACCCAGTGAAAGAAGAGTTAATAAAATTAAAGCATTCAGTAAAATATAATAAAAAACCAATTGAGAATCTCCTTAAATTTTGCCGTCCGTTACATATCAGTGGAAAATATTTAATTACATAAGGTGTTTTGGGTATCCAGCCGACATAACACCCCTACGTGGAGTATAAGAAATTTCATTAAAATTTTAGTTAGAGGTTGTTTCAGTTATATTTTTTCTAGACGTGGTCGACGCTTATAACAGCTTACCGTTTGAGATATAAAGAGAAGCCCTGCGGTATCACAGAGTTTTTAGTGGAAATGGAGTAGAATCGGATTCACCGGTGAGCTCCACAGTACCGCTCATCCATAAGGCACTTGACTATCATGCAGGCGGTTTGCGTTTCTACTACTTTCTAAAACTTATTATTTATTCCAGAAATCTTTATTTTTTATTAAAACAATATATCTAGACTATCGTCTCATATATCTATAACAACATTCTTTAACATTTTATTTAAATAATCGTAATTATTCTAAATAAATAACATAATTATTAACCTAGTTAAATTAAAGCGACCTTCTTTCGCTCTTATATGAATGAATTGCTAATTTGTTTTTGTTCTGAACTAAATTGGCTTGTTATCTCTATAATGAAACACGTACTGAACAAACCTTTTTAATGATATTTTATTTTCTTTTATTCATATGCCTTCTTTTTGATAAAAACAAAAAAAAATAAAATAAAAAAATAGTATTATCAAAAATCCAAAGGCTAGTTGTGGCGTAGGTGTACAAGCGTGTGACTGTAAGCAGGACAGGTTTGATTCCCATTCGGGGAAACGCAATATAAAAAAAAATCATTTTTTTTATATTGCTTAGTTTAGGTTACTTAGAGCGGATTCCGCCACTCAATGCATCTAGAGTTCAACGAAAAGTAGGGAGCTGAGTATCTCAGTAGTAGTGTTGAGATAGGTGTCCATATGTAGCAAGACATGAAAAGGGAACCTAGGCTCCCTTTGCATTGCAATACAGCGTGAAGCTGTATAAAAATCAAAATTTAAATGATCAAGAAAATTTATTAAAAAAGCTTAACACCAACCTATTCAAGACTACTATATCTATGTTAATTTATTTTATACATTTATTGTTAACTATATATAAAAACAGCGACTGATAAATTTCTTGTCGGTTCTTCTCTACTTCCTGTAGGCCTGTTCCAGATATTTAATGTAACTTGGCGATTCAAAAGTGTTCGTATTGTCCATTGGGTAAATTATGAATACAGAATATTATGGTTTCGCTTTTGAATGAGCATATCTCTTCCTGGAATATTTTTTTCCATATTTCCAACAATGCTAGGTGATTATAAAATAAACAAATCAATAAATATATTATACTAACATATGGAGTGATGGAGTTGGAGTTTTACTTAAGAACAAACAAATTGTGTAAAAGATTTGATGCAGTAAAAATATTTAGATTTTTACAAATTTATTTACAGAAGTTGTTATTCAGATCCTGATGAAATAATTCTGACAGTCTATTAATATCAACCAGTCATGATAAATGTTATTTAATGAATAATGAACTCTCATCAAACACCCCATCACACCCCAGGCTTTAATACATCAGTACCTATTGATTACGCTTTATATAAAATTGTTTTTTGCGAACAAAATAATAGTAGCCTATTTGTACAAGAGGCTTATCGATACTTTTGAGAAAATAGAACATTTTTAGTACTTTTGATAAATTACTACATTTCTGCTAAATTAAACATAAAGAAAGTTCTTAGAACTTAACTTCAATATTGCTATAAATATAAGAAAAGGTCACATAGAGAACGACAAAACAGGGACAACGTTTGACTTTGAGCAATAGTTGTGGATAAAGGGGTCTTCCCGGCTCTCGGCTGAGCTTAATTTCCCTACTTTGAATGAAAACCGAAACGCGGCGTTAAGTTCCGTACCTCAACAAGCAATGCCTCGCACTTAACTTGAAGGAAAGCAGAGAATGAAGTGTCTTAACTCCTTCTATCCTGTAATATGCCGGATACATTTTATTTATAAGTATAAGCTCGTTATATAAATATTATTTCTATTGTAATAAATAATATATTATATTATTTGTTACATTAGAAATAATTTTTATATAAAGAGTGTTGTTTGCATAAAGAG
Source organism: Heliconius burneyi (assembly GCA_018247715.1). Lineage (NCBI taxonomy): Eukaryota > Metazoa > Arthropoda > Insecta > Lepidoptera > Nymphalidae > Heliconius > Heliconius burneyi. Next base: position 12,251 of record DWGR01002618.1, read on the forward strand.
TTTTTTTATACTTTATTTTTCTATTGAATTTCTTCATAACTTTGTCAATATTAAAGAGCATGTGTTCTTGTAACGGTATAAACAGATTGATATTTACTTCCATGAATAGATGACCCAAACAAAGTTAATTTTATTTAAATATAATTTAACTATTTGTACATACTTATGTATGTAAAATTTATAAAAATAACGAAAATCCTAAATTCGTCATTAAATAACACTTTTATAACTATGTTAGTGATTTTTACAATAGAAAGTGCCTGAAATATCCTGTGACTGTATTTTTACTGTTTTCTTTTTTAATTTTTTTATTTAATTATGATTGTATGTTATATTATTACTTTTGAGTGGCATAGGACAGTAGCAATTTTTCACATCTTTATTTACATGTTACTAATATATACTTCTTATTATTTTGTTCCAATTAAATTATATTTCTATTTTATATAACTGTAAGCATTTTTATATATATTTATAATTAATTTATATTTTATATTTATATTTCTTTTATTTTATGTATGAATATAAATATTAATTATTATAATATTTTGATCGTAAAGAGCTCAGAGTATTTTGTTGTTGTTTTCAGCAATTACAAAATATTCTTTGCGTGTGGCTGGTTGTATGTAAGGTATTGTACCTTGACCAGTATTTAAAGGTTCACTTTTGAATTCAGAACAACATCACATTATAACAAACGTCATACCACTTCATACACGTCCTATGGCTGTTGTTCCCTTTCATTTTGAGCTTAAGATTATATACAGCATTGTCTTCAAACCATTTGGAACCTTATTTTAAATGGTTTAAGGACTAAAGCTTGATCACTAGATGTCTTAGTCCATGTTTCTCTGTTTAAAGATAGAAACAAAGAGAACTAATTCATACAAATATGAAACATAAATTTAGAATAGTAAAAGTCAATTTCGTATGCGCACTTTAATATTTCCGCAAGAACCCTTCAGTTCATTACCTGTCATAGACCATTACTTTATCTAAGATTATACGTTTTTCAATTCTATGCACTGCACAATAAAGTTTGTTATTCCTTGCACATATTACACTACTATCTAAAGTTTGTCTACTTTTTTGTTACGCTTCGAAACACTTTTCCAATACTCTTAAGA
>DWGR01002619.1:0-13375 GCA_018247715.1 Heliconius burneyi
TGTTGACCATCACTTTATGTCATATATATAAAGTATATTGTAGTTATTGACGTGCATAAGTGTATGTTGTGATTTGGCTCTTAAGGTAGCGAAGTAGGCAGAGAGCCTAGTGGAAACAGACTTTGCTTCTGCCGAATTCAGTAGGCACATTGAATGACGGAATTTGATGTTGCACTTTGCCTCAACATCAAAACAAAGAATATCAAAAGCCTGTCGCGTTTAGTCATACGCTCGCGCCTCTGCGCTTCAACTGGCATCTATGTCCCTATGTAGGTATCCAGAACATATTCTGTGTCCTGGCATACTTATGGAAACATAAAGTTTATGTCAGTATTTAGTTAATCTTACCTTAGCAGTAGTGTAGTCAACAACTTTCTTTGTGGTAAGATCACACTTGTTGCCTACTAGCAGCTTGTTGACGTTGTCACATGCATAACGATCTATCTCCTCCAGCCACTGTTTGACATTACTGAATGAATCCTGTGGAAACAAAAAACATATATTTTTTATATTATATTAAATACATTTTATTTGTTTGTTTTTTTTTTTAATTTATTTAGATCCACCAGTGGTAATTACATTAAATATTTCATACAGTAAGAGTTCCTTAATTCTATATTCTTATAGCTAAATGCATTACCTTTAAAGGTGAATACCACCTGCAATAATATAGACTATACGTATAACAATGTATCTAATTATTTTACACAATAAAATAAGTATAATAAAAAAAATATTAAAAAAGGACTGATTATACAAGTTCATAAAATGAATAATAATAATTCATAATATTTTAATGTATAAATTTAAATGTTTAACAGTTTCATTTAAAATATAATAACAAAGACTTAAATAGCAATTAATTAATCTCTTATTTTATTTAACTAGATTTTATTTTATTAGGCTTTATAAATAGGGAGCCACATAAAATGTGGTGCGGGGTAAATTTTAGTTTAGTTCTTTCAACTAGATATTATTATAAATCAATGAGATAAAGAAAGAAAATATTCAACACTATATTTAGATGAATATAAGTCTTCGAAGTTGCACATGTGGTCAAGTCTTAGAACAAATAAAAAAAATTAAAACATAAAAAAATAGTTTAAAATATTTGTAATGTTAAAGTTTTTTTACATAATTTAGTTTAAAAAGGCAGATTCACATTATTTTCTTTGGATAACATAGTATGACAAAACTCCATTCTCTGCTTCCTGCCTCAGATATATATAGTGCCTCATTAGCGATATATTGTGTGCATTATTTGATAAAGAAAAAAATATATGTTAAGTGAGAATTAAACTTGCAACAAACAAATTTGCAGCCAGACATTGTCCCACAGTTCCATTTGCTGTTTATTTATATAATTTTCTTTTTTTAGAATAAGTAACTTATTTGTTAGTTTATTAACATTACGAGAGATGAATTAACTAGTTTTATTTGTAGTGATATATTTTTAAAAGACCTATCATGTAGATTAACTTTTAAAAAATCACAATTAATGTTAAGCCACTTCACAATATGCATGACTTTCAATTGACAGCACTACAATTTAAAAGTGTACAATTTAAAAAATATATATCTAGTTAGTGTTATATTATTAATTATGCTGTTTTGTTGCTTATAACATTGAAGACAATGGTTGCTTTAAAATATTGGTATTTTACATTGTAGAAGTAATTGCAGTATTTTGTAAAATAATGAAATATAACAATTAGCCACACAAACATACCATGATCTATATAAATATGTAAATAACTCTAATCACCTGATCTGTGCAATCATAAACAATGATTATTCCATGTGCGCCTCTGTAGTAAGATGATGTTATCGTTCTAAATCTCTCTTGTCCTGCTGTGTCCCATATTTGTAATTTTATTGTTTTGCCATCTAAATCTAAAGTCCTAATTTTAAAATCAACTCCAATAGTGCTGATATAACTCTCTGTGTATGTATCATCAGCAAATCTGAGTAGAAGACATGATTTTCCCACACCAGAGTCACCAATCAACAGCAGCTTAAAGAGGTAATCGCTAAAAACAATCACATTACAGTAATTTTCATCTGATGCTAGTGCACAATTAACGTCAATAAAGTACGAAACAATAAACACGCATAAATCTTCGACCTCGTTGGAGGCGTATCTGTGTCTTACGAAACAAAGAAGACAAAATATACAATAAAATAAACTCAAAGTTATACATTATGCGCCGTATTTGTTTTTTTTACATTGGCGGAAGTGAAAAGCAAGATCGTAAGAACACCCTTCACACAGATTTTCATGATTACGTTTCGATTTTGTTGGTACTAAGATCGTAATGAGTCACCATTCGATTTTATAGCAACTTAATTGTCAATTTATTCAAATGAGTCTAAAGTATCTTGTTTCTATTATTACTAAAAGTTATCTAGATACTTTATCACTAAATTAATGTGCTAAAATTGAAAAGAAATTCTGCCCATCCTTGTTTCACATAACATATTAAAAAAAACTTACTACTCTGGATTCATTTTGTACTATAATAGTGTAATAATCACAATAATGCTAAACAAGAGTTTGTAGAATATAGTAAAGTTCTTTGTTCCGAATATAGTACAGCGCAAAACACAAAAAAATTATAATATTATACGTAGAATAATGGCCGCCGACACTGAGACACCCACACTGACGTAAGTCAGAAATTCACTATATGGCAGGAGTGCCACTTGGCAAAAATGAATTACGTTCTGAAATGGCAATATCTTAAAATAAATGATTATCAATATTTATTTAATAATGCAAAGGAATTTAATAAAATATGATATTTAAAATTTTTAAAGTAGTAGAAATTATGTGCTGAGTAGAATATTAGAAAGAGAGATTAGAAAAATAAAAATATTTAAAAGATGTTGTTGTACATTATTATTAGTAAGTATAATAAATCCTTATAGTATTTAGTGAAGTAGGTTAAATTTACTTTATTCTCTTCAGTCAAAGCAAAAATATTGCTTAGTAATACATATTGCTAGCTAAATTTTCTTTAACCAATGGAAATTTAAAAATGTAAATTTTTCTCCTCACTTAGAAATATCTATCTACTTTATTGAGGCCATCGTGGCGCAGCGGCACAAGGTATGACTGTAACGCGACGGTTGTGGGTTCGATCCCCACTCAAGGAAGTGAAATATTTATTAACGTTTAGATTTCTATTTCAGCGCTATGGTGTCGAGGCAAAGCGCGGCGTTGAGTTCTGCCTCAACGCCTCTAGAATTCGGCAGAAAGTGGGAAACGGAGTGTCTTAATACTATGTTTCCTCTGGCTACCCTGCCGTGTGCGGGATAAAGCGTGAAGCTGATATTTAGTTAAATATATAAAAATGTGCATTCATCGTAGATTTTTTAAATAGGTTAAAAAATCTAACGATTTAAAATGGATATATTATATATATTTATTTGTAATAAATAAACTTAGAAGGAACCTACTAATAAATATTAGAAAACAAAATATTGGTTAATAATTGTATATAAATATTTTTCACTTTATCTCTTTAGTAAAGTTATATCTAAATTCCTAAGTTACGCAAATATGTTGCACAATTAAACTATCTAGTTTAATCTTAAAATAGTAACAATATTCAATCATTATAAGTTGTATCTGTATATAAATAATTTATCCAATTATTGAATGAAGGTAAAGATACACTGATGTATATAATATTTCATATCTGGAAGGCATATATATTACCTTACCCATAATATTTTAAAAAGATAAATCATGTACACATATAATAATAATAATACACAATAAGGGTAAATTTATGTTGAATAAAACCAAATAGATAACCCATTTATATTATTTATTTGTTATATATATATATGGTGTAGGAAAAATCTAAACACTTATAAAATATAATCAACACAATTCATCGTGTGCAAACTACATGTATATGTAGAATTTAAAGTATCATCTCTTGCAAAATAGACAGAGGTATCTTCCAAATATACAAACTTCTGTCTTTATAGCCGGCAATGATCTGTAACAAAAAATAACAATAAATATATTTTTTGTTTCACAAATAGCAGGATGTAATAACTTTGCAGTAAGATAAATGGCAATATTTTATATGGTACAGGAAATTACATAAATAAAAGTTCTGTTTTTTTTTATGTTTAGGTGTGTGCATATAGTGGCCATGCAGAAGAATCCCAGAATTATATTCACAATCAGAATTCTAATTACTACTACTTTTAGACTTTGTCTTGTTACACTGGGAAAGCAATTTAATTATAAATATTTCATTGAAAGGGTATAGAACTTGCAACCACTACTGATACGGTCAAACATTGTCCTACTACATATTAACTTGCCATAAGAAGTTAATTCAACATATCTGATGACCAACAACCAATATTGAGAGAGAAATCAGAGTAAGTCCTTGTATATGACAGAAAGGCTTCACTCTTTTTATACAAATAAACACCACCAAATGACAAATTAAAATTCTACATAACATGTTTATTAAGTTACCTTAATGGCTATTACATGGTAATTTTTTTTTCGCTTATGTATAACCATTTGAAAGCAAATAATATATGCAGATGCTAAGTCTGGACAAAAATTGCATTTAAATATAATACTTCCAAAAATTAAATGATAAATAAAATACAATAATAATAAAAACTTTTTAATGCACACCCAAAAATAAATAAAAGAACATACATTTTAAAAACAGACTGTACAATACATAACCTTATAATTGAAGTAGTAATGTCAACCTAAAAGCATTAGAAATCATAATATAAATAATGGATAGGGTGTGAACAGTAATAAATAAACATACAAAGATAAAAGATTTATTACATACCTTACTACCAACAATAGCCAACGAGAGCAACATAAGGCTGGGCCCTCGTATCTGAGCGAAGGGCTGGCCCTCGCCTTCTTTGTAGATATAGACGCAGCCGTCATAGCAACCTGCGAATAGCAACCCACCACTAGCGCGGAGACACACTGCGCCCTTACCACCTTCGTGTGTGCCAACGTGGGTGCCACTCTGGGGATAAAATAACAAAACAAATATTATAATTGACATAAAATATATATATATATATATTTGAAAACAATTTTCCCTGTGTAGAGAGTCTTGACTTGACGCTAGGTTCTTTCTATTTACAATTCTAAATTAGAAAGTTAGTGTTTTAAAAGTTTTATAGTTTGCTCGTAATAGAGAAAGTATGTTGTGAAAAAATATGTGGTGCTTAAAACTTTAAGCGTTACTTAAAAAAAAAATTATATATGTGGTGTAATTACGCTTATTAATTAAGCGTAAATTAAATTACATTATTACTAAAGAAAAAGACTTAAATACTTCCAAAAAAAAAAAAAACAATATCAGACTCAGACTCAAGAGATTAAAACATTATCAGACTCATTAATAATTTTTATATCTAAGTCTGAATATAAAATTAACATACTTTTTTAAAATTTAACATAAGATTTCATATGCTCAATTAAATTGATGTTTATAAAATGATTTAATAACTTAAATGTTATGTTATTCTTCTACAAAACTATCAACCTATTCACACCTATTATAGATATAAATATTACTATATTTTAATAATATTTACAGTATAATCAAAGACATGTATTTGATGGCTACTTGTCCCACAATACACTTTGCCGTCTTCATACAGCAGTGTATATACTGTCATGTTGGGTCCATCCAATGTCCTCAGTAGGAGACCAGTTTGTGCATCTTTTATAGTGACATTTTCAGATCTAGCTGCCACTAAGAGTACTTTACGGGGTCCTTCCTTAATGGCTCTTAGAGCTAGAATGTTCTGGTCTGAGAATTTTACTGAAGTAACTGGTATTAACATGTTGTTCTGTAAAAAAAAAACATAAAATTAAAAAAAAATGTATTGTAAATAACTAAATCTGTTTTATTCTAACGAAGGAATCATTATATTAATATTTTTATCCAACACATCCAGAAGTAATCTTGGGAAATTTTCACCCATTGATCGGGTAATGGACCTGTACAACAAGCTGTCCGACCATGACATCGATATCTTCCACGATACACTTGTCGAGTATAAGAAAAAAATTATCCACAAACTGAGTTGTATTAACTGACCTGTAAGTTGTAACGGAGTAAATATATACAACACGATGTGCTTACTGTTACTTATTCAAATTTTTCTTTTTCGCTACGAATTCAACTGCACTTTGTAATTATTTATGTGATCATAATGTGGCTTACTGTATTGTCCCAGCTCATGAATTGTTACTTGTTGTTTTTTTTTTTAAATTTTTATTACGATACTTTTTTTTAATAATTAGATCTTATACCTTGTTTTAATTGTAATGTCAAACTTTTCTAAATTGTAACTTTGTTTATTGCTAATTGTTATTAAATTTAATACGACTAGTAATTAATCAGGCCTATTTCGTGAATGCTGTACATATCTATAATTGATATTTGTAACTGAACAAGACCGATATGTGAAATTTTATTTTGAATTATAAGTTACATGTATTGTTGATGTGTCAATAAATAAATAAATTATTAGGTTTAAATTTAAAAATAATTTAGGGGTATTATTAAATTAATAAAGTTTTATTACATAGTAAAGATAAAAAAATAATTTTAAAGTATACATGAATATTCTAAGGTACTCATATACATATTTTAAGTGTATAAGAATTTCAACATTTCTTAGTAGTCAAAGCACTAGGTTGGTTTTCGAGTCCTGCTATGTTCAATTTTTTCTGTTTTCAAAAATTTGTTAAAGTAAATGCATCTATACATAAGAAACAATCAATGTAATTTGTTTTTTACAAATATGTAATATAGCTTAGTTGTATTATAAATCTCTCTTCATAGAAAATATCAACATATCCAATAAGTTTGAAAATTCTGCATGTTTTATTTAAAATATTATTAGCCAATAAAAATATATTATATGATATTAACTAAAAACCTGGAGCTCTCATACCTTGCATTCAAATTGTAGTACAAATCCTGTCCTTGTACCGACAAACACCGTGTCCCATGCCCTATCCATTGTTTGAATTGGACTTAAAACATTACACTCGGGTCCCTTTTCTAAGCCAGTCTGAAAAACAAAAGCAAAATTATTAAAATTTGATATTTTATAATAATAAAAATGTGTTATAAATTAGAAATATAGTTTTCTAAGCAGTATTGATTTCTGTACCAAAAATATCAACATTTAATATTCATATATTAGAAGGATAAAATAATATAAAAGTTTCACCTCTAAATCATAATATCGTATTCGAGAATCCAGAGACCCAGTGTACACAGTGGTTCCATGTTTTTCTTTGACAATGGTCAAACATGTGACGGCGAGATTAGAACCTCGCAACGTCATGATAAGTTGCCCGTCACCATTAAAGTAATAGACGTTGCCGTCTACACACGCCGCTAGGAAGTTAGTTTGCACGCACTGAAATAAATGAAATTTTGTATTTTAAATAGATGAAAATACTTATTATATTTGAGGAATTTCCAACGAGGCGGAATAAAGAAAATGAGTGAGGAAGTATTTAACACTAGTTTCCTTCTACCTAACTTGTTATATTGAGGATACAGTGTGAAGCTAAAAAAATAAATTAGTCTTTTTTGTTTGTTTTGAAATTGTTCTTTTACAAATGATACTTCAATGATATACCAAGCTTGTACTAACCTCTATAGCGAGAACTGCCTCAGCATTTCCTGACACCACAAGAGAATCGCACTGCAAGTTTTCATCTGCAGAGTAATCATACACTTTGCATTCTTCACTTTGACTCACAGTCTGCAAGACTTCTTCAATTGATGACTGACTGTTATCTAAGATTATTTCTTCGCTTATTGGTACAGATACAGACTCAATGACTTCGTTATCTTCTACACATTTTACTTCGCAGTTGTCTCCCACTACTATGTCCTCTGATACATCGAGCATATCAAGATGCAATTCGTTTACAATTTCATCCACGAAAGCAACATCGTGTCTTATTGGTAATTGGTCAGAAATATCCAATATATTTACGACGTTGTCATCAACTTTCTGTTCTGTAATTATTTCTTTAGTATTTTTCTCAAGTTCATTAGGGTGTAAATATTTCTTAAAATCACTATGATCGAGCTTTATTAAAATAACAGAACACTCCTTCAATTGAATATTAGTGTTATAAGTAGATTTATCAACACTACGAGAATCTTTCTTCCTTTTAACTTGTTTCTTTTGGTTTTTACTTTTTATTTTTGGTTGAGGTACTTCTAAGTCATCTAGAGATATAATATCTTCTAGGGGCCTATCATCTGTAATTATTTGTTCTATCAAAGATATATTTGGGGGCTTATGATTTTTGGCTTTTCTTCCCCCTACGGACGCAGGGCTCGCTGATTTAACAGACTTAATTCTTGAAATTTTACGACGACTGCTTCTTTTTTGTATACTTGGGGATTCTCTGATTTGGTCTTCACTAACACTTTCTAGTGCTATTTTCTCAAGTTCTTCTACAGGCAAACTCGTAAAATCATCAACAATAGTATCCGCAGTTAGCACATCTGATACAATTTCATTTTCTTCATCAAATGGATCAACATTTAATACTGTCATTCCTAAAGTTTGCATTGAATTGACACTAGACTCCTTACCTTCTATTGAATTGTATAATTTAAATTTCTCTTGCAATAAAACTTGTATCTCCAAATCGATTTCTTTCATTCTTTCAAATGCGTCATTTGACTTCCTAGCTGGTTTATCAGGAATTATTAAATCTGTTTGTATTGCTTTGTGAAAAAGTTTCTTCTTTTCAGTTTGCGTCTCTTTTGTGGGACATTTTCTTAAAACTTGTACAGCGTTATGTCTTTTCACAATTTGCCGTGAGATGGGATTTTTCTCCTTATTTGCTTTGTCTAGATTAGCTTTCGGTGCAGTGGCGGTAGTTGGGGTTGGTGCGGTATTTCGATGAGCATGATGTGTACTTATTTTGCGAGGTTGTTCAGTAAACATATTGATTGTTTTAAGTGAAGTTTTAATTTCTAACTTTGAAAGAGTTTGATTACTAATATTAAAATTATTGTCAATAGGACTAGTGTGTTGACTGGATGTGGAATCTTTTCTTTTATTAGTATTAGTTGCCTTCTTAGGGGTTTCTTTTCTCTTAACATGTTTTTCTGTATAATATTTATCATTAGTGATGACCTTTTTATTATCTTTACATGCATTTTTATTTTTTTCTTTAGGAAAACATGAATGAGGTATGGACTTTGACATTTCACATTTTCCCAAGGTTTTTGAAGCGCAATCTTGCTTGTTTGATTCAGATTGACATAATTCTATTTTCTTTCTTTTTTCCTTTCTATGTGATGGTCTCTGTTCAATTGATCTCTTACGAGAGTTAGTTGTTAAAGATTTTAATGTATTTGATAGGTTGTCTGTATTTTCGTTATTTTTGGTTATATGTTTAGGCTCAGTGTTACTTTTTTCATGTGTGTCTTCATGTACACTATTGATGTCTTTATCTTGTACTAGCATAGTAGGAGTAAGATTTGAGAGTAGTTGTGTACTCTGTAAGCTGCTGATATCTTTTGTCTTTTCCGGGGGACTTGTTGTACTTACTGTAACAAATGATTTTACATTTGGCTTAGCCGTGTCTTGTAGTTGACTGTCTATAATATCAACCATGATTCTAGAATTTTTATCAGGTAACTGTGGTTCTAATTTCAAATCTTTGTTAGTTATATTTGCGGTAACATTACTAATATTACTCTCATTAGTGATGGAATTGTCATAACTTTCTATAAAGTCATGATCAACGGCCACATGATATTGCTGATCTAATTCTGCAAATGGATCATCCTCTTCAGATATTTGCTCTTCAACATTGTTGAAATATTGTGGTTGTGTGGAGGTTTTATTTACATTTTCAGTATCTTTATACTTGACAGTTCTGTGCAATTTGTGTTCAGATGAAGTACTAACTTCAGCACTATAATTATAGCTCTTACTTCTTACCCTTCTATGAAAATATGGTTTATCAGATACATCATAAGTCTGATCATAATGTTCATAAGAAACATAATTGCTGGAAATTCCATCTGAACTCTTACGTCTTTGTCTGTGTGACAAATTTGTTTGTTGTTTATGTTTTACATTGGTTGGTTGGTTATAGTTATGAAGTTCTTCTTGAATTGTGTATGAAGAATCATCTTCGCTTATACTAAGCTTTTGTTCAAATTCATTAATTTGCAAAACCTTAGTTAACTCTGCCATCACAATTGGTTTTATGTCTTCCAGAAATACTGTATCTTGGGGATCGAGGATACATCGCATTTGTTTCATAAAAGTATCTTCGTATATTGTGTTATTATCATTTTCTATAAACTCTGCCCTTGTACTGCATAGAGATTTTTCAGCTGTTGATCTTAGGTGTCTATTAAAGCTATTCTGGGACTCTGTTATTAGACTACTAATAGCATATTCAAATTTATGGGAAGAATTTGGATTATCCATGAGCTTGTGAATCTTCTCCTTATCCATTTTAAAGAGTTGATGCACAATTTTATTAGTAAGTTTAGCACAATTTGTTTTGGCAGTGTTTTTTTGCTTTGGATATCTTTTTTTTTCAGGCTCTTGCTGACTATTTGGTAAGATACTTTCAGATAACCCTTGATTATCCACATTACTACTGTTTTGACTATCATTATAATTTTTTGTGGTCTGAGGTTCATTGCGGTTAAGTAATCTTTTTCTTACTATATCAACAGTGTCATCTACTGAATGACTAAATGTACGGGAGTTATCAATTGTAGAAATTGAGTGAGTTGGATTGCATCCATAGTGATCAGAAGCTGGCGGTCTATGTCCTGTATAAGTTTCTTTATCCAAATTATGAGGTTTGTTGTGAGGTCTCTCAATGGACTGTTGTACGTTAGTTTCTGGAGCCCAAGGATTTGAGAAAGGAGGATGTCTGTAACTTTCCCTTTGATGAGTATTAAATTGCCGTTGGTCTATATCGCCCATGCTATTTATATGTATACAGCTATCATCATAAAATTGGTAATTGATTGTGTTATCTTGAAAAGTGTTTATGTGGTCAGTATTAAACCTGGATTGTTGTAACATCTGTGGTTCGCCTTGTTGGTGAGGTTTAAGATATGATTCATGATAATCATCATGTCTATTGAATCTGTTAATTCTATATCTATTTCTTTCTACATTTTCAGATATATTTAGATCTTGATTATCGGAATGAGGATGGTACGGTGGTCGTAATGACCTTGAAATTGGTGGCGGCAATCTGAAAATAATATAAGACCGGTTCTTTATATTAAACAAACCACATGTAATTTGAAATAATGCAAAACTTTGCAAATATTATACTTCTGTAAGGTGATTCTTGCTGCCAATGGAAAATATAACAAAAATGTGTGGGTAAGCACTTTTTTTTGACATAAATTAATCAGTTATGCTCGTTTTACAAGTCAATTTTCATTACTAATGGCCTTGCTTACCTAGGTGAATCTATTAACCTATAGTTTCTGCGGCTTCTAAAGTGGGAACTGTTGCTGCTCCGAGGTTTAAAATGTCTAGGATTGTCATTGTGCCATCTACCAATTCCTGGATGACCTCGCCGCATCATGTCAAGTTCACTTCATATTATAACAAATATATGAGATTTACATAAATGTATTCGCACTTATTAAATGTTTTTATAATGTTTTTACAATAACATCAAATTTTATCACAACAAAACAAACAAATTGGATCAATTCAGTTTTGTACTCTGGATGTTTAAACACAAACAGATATACTACAGAATGAGCAATGTCAAAAATAACCATTTTAATTTTTTTATTGAAGAAATTATTTATAACTGTATTAACTTATGTTTAGTTTTCTTGAATTTATTTTCACATTTATATACAAGTAATTTTATCATAAATAATAATTATGTTATATAGAAAAGATCAATAATAAATAACATTTTTTACCTGTTTCAGTGTCGATTGTCGCGGGAAATTTGAACTAAACGACATTATTATCTATATTATTACTTTTAGAAATAACACTTTAGAATGTTAAAAATATCATTTTTAATATTAATTTTGATTACTCCTAGTTTTATACACTATGAAATGTTTTTTTAATAAACATGTATTCTGCAATAATCATTGTGAGAAATATCTATTTTCATTTTCATTTTTTTAGTCTTACAAGAGATTTATTTACATTTATAAACAATTTTATTATAAATTATTATAATTATTTTATAGAAATGTCCAAAATCACTTGTTATAATATTTTAAAAAAATTTAAAATTTGATCTATTTGATAATTGCGCGGGAAATTTAAACAAAATAAATAAAATTTTCTTATTCATAATTATATTTAAGCAGTTTAGCTGCGTGTATGCAATTGTAATATATATTTTCAAGTAAATTTATTTTACTAAAACAACATTTAAATCTATTTCATTTATCCATCGTACTCGTACATCAAACAATATCCATGTGTTCTTTTTTGTGGGAGTATTTTTCATTGAAGAGATCACCCGTGGTGAAAAAGTTAATTTTCTCCTCTTTTCTCGTACTTAGCATGATAGATTATTTTTTAATTTGTTTTATTACATTAATTATAAAATAAACACCAAATTTTTATTCCTCTTCAGCGTGGCTAGATGTCCAGATATTGGCGGGCTCTCCAGGCATTTAATTTTTGGGATACTATTTTTATACTATTTTTATACTTAGCCCAAAAATTCCCGTTGTCCCTTTTGCCCGATTGGGATAGGCATTATTGTACCGATTGGGATAGGCATTATTCCACCGTACTGTGAGAAATCTTTTTTAATAATAATACTTTATTACACATAAGATTACAAGTTTTCATTTACAATTAGCTTTATAACATGGAATGTGCAATGGCGGCCTTATCACTGCAAGTGATTTCTTATTTTTTTTTTTTTTCGAATTTGACATTAATGCTGTTAGCCTTATTGGCTTCTACACCGACACCGGTTGGGTAGGGAAGAGGGTACTCTTTCCCTGAGGAATAATCAGGCACTGGATGGCTGCCTGTGTAAATAAAATCAAAAGCTATAGGGGCGCCCCCTAGCGGGCCTACAGCCTTCGATCGGACTGGGGTGGAATTTCCCTACTCTAAGCAAACCAGCCAAGCGACATGAGGCCACCGCTGGTTATATTGAGACTATTCTAAGGGAGCTAGCGGTCCCTAATCGTTGCGCCCTCAATGCTTATATCGAGTTTCTAGCAACATTAAAGGCTACCCGTGAGGTGAACACCATCACATGCAATAAGATCTTGCAGACCTTCCAGAGAGGAAACACCAAACTCCTGGAAGTAGAACTCGATGA
>DWGR01002620.1:0-13375 GCA_018247715.1 Heliconius burneyi
ATATATATATATATATATATATATAGCATTTTTATGCTTTATTGCGTATCCTGCATATAGCAGGAAAGGCAGAGGAAACTTAGTACTAAAACAATCCGTTTCCTACTTTTTTTTTAATATTCACATTGACAGACATTGCGTATTGGATGGCGAAATAATGCCGCCCATTGCCAGTGCGAAGAAATGAAAATAATTAATTCTTCGAAGTGGGAATTCAACACTCAAATATCTCTTATACACTCAAATGATATGCTACAACACTACAAACTCTTGTTTAATATGTATATATACTTCAATCAAAGTGTGACTGTAACGCAACGGTTGTGGGTTGAATCCCCACTCGAGGAAGTGAAATATATATTTACATTTATATTTTCATTTCTTCACTCTGGTGTCGAGGCGAAGAGCGGCGTTGAGTTTCGCCACTCAGCACGCAATGCCTCCAAAAACTCGCCGAAAAGTGGGGAACGGAGTGTCTTAAAACTAGGTTCCCTCTGCCTACCCTGCTGTAAGCTAATAAAAAAAGTATTATGTTACGCAGGTGTTCTGTAATGTATAAGTAATCTGTATAAACTTAATCGATTATATTATCACTTTGCATGTTTTAAAATTTTATAAAACATTTAACTGATTGTTACTTTATAAATAAATAATAATCATTAAATATTTTTTATCAGCTGTCCCAGAAGCGCCTTCCACTCCTGTGCCAGACGACTGGTCGGCTACACACGTGGACCTCAAGTGGGAGCCCCCTGTGTCAGACGGAGGATCACCAATCATTGGTTACATTGTCGAGAAGAAGGATAAATACAGTCCGCTATGGGAGAAGGCGATAGAAACGCATACACCTACTCCTAGTGCTACGGTTAATGGGTAAATATGATTCTTTTTAGTCTTTTTCTTTTTCCAGTGGGAACTCGCTATCAGACCACGGGTCGCTCATCAATCGATCGATCGATGGCAGCAAGTCGAGGTTCGAGTCCCGCAGGAGATACCCTTGCTACCGTTTCTGCACTAAATTGGTTTTAAACATTAAATCATTATTTTATTTAGTCATACATAACATTTGTTAAGCAATACAACTTTTCTTATAGGCTAATAGAAGGCAACGAATACCAATTCCGAGTGATCGCAATCAACAAAGCTGGTCAAAGTAAACCTTCTGAAGCCAGTAAGAACTTTATCGCCAAACCGAGGTTCCTGGCTCCTAAGATCGATAGGAGACACTTACGTGACGTGACTTTGTCTGCTGGGTCTACATTAAAATTGGAGGCGGCCATCACTGGTGAACCAGCTCCGGCTGTGGAATGGAGGTATGTTTTCTATTTGTATATAATATATTGCATATATAGCAAGTGAATTGATTGACTAATGAACTTTGCAATCTGAAATTTTTATATTAGGGTTTGTTATTCGGCTGTATTTAGAACAAAATAAAATATATTTCGACCTACAATACCTACATACGATCATTAATCAATTTCTTTGTCCCACCAGATACCAGAACATGCCTCTGCGACCCTCTAAGGCGGTCACAATCGACAGTCCGGACTACTTCACCAAGCTGGTGGTCCGGCCCGTGAGGAGGGACGACTCGGGCGAGTACACCGTCACGGCAGTCAACTCTAGCGGCAAGGACGTGGTCACCATCAACGTGGTGGTCACCGATAAACCTGCTAAGCCTGAAGGACCATTGCAGGTAAGCTTCGCGTTTCTAGTATAGCAGGGTAGGAAGGGAAAACCTAGTATTCACTTCTGGAACCTAACGCAGCTTGGCTTGTTGCCACAGCGCAGGAATGAAAATTCAACTCTCTCAGTGGGAATCAAATCTACAAAATTCGCATTTAGTCAAACGCGGACCTATTGGCCCTACTGCGCTACGATGGCCGATAATTGTATTGGTTAAGTTGAATGATATACGTATTTAAGATATTAATTGGGGTGTAAGTATTAACTTGAAATAGAAACTTTAAATTTTCAACAAAACGATTCAGTTTTATAACAAAAAGACGAATTCTAGTTGAAATGTCGATATGTCATTGATATTCTAGAGTTAGGATTCTTTATTTTTACTGTACACAGATTCTTACAATCGAATGAAGGGTGTATGGATATAATATATATTATTTCTGGTTAGCCGTAGTCAAAAACAAATTAAGGGTCGTGTGTGACGCATGGTACATTTTAAGTTCTCGAGGGACTGGAAGCGATTGACATTATGTAATGTAATCTATTATACAACAATATTCTTTTCAATTCAAACCAGTAGTTCCTGAGATAAGCGCATTCAAACCATTTTTTTAAGATTTCCGACGTCCACAAAGACGGGTGCACGCTCAAATGGAAGAGACCCAAGGACGATGGCGGTGCACCCATCGAGTATTATCAAGTGGATAAGTTAGACACCGATACAGGAGTATGGGTGCCTTGCGCGAGATCGGATGAACCTCGTGAGTATAGAAATTGAATATTAGTATTAGTTTTTGGTTATTTCTTCTGATCATATTTTTACATCCTAAGCATTCTTTAAAGAATTTTCATGGAAAGATAATGGTATTTGTGTAGTTGCTTATTATTTTTGCATTTCTCAGGTTGTGATGTAACCGGCTTGACTCCCGGCAAGGAATACAAATTCCGCGTGTCAGCTGTCAATTCCGAAGGAGAATCTGAGCCGCTCATTTCAGAAGAGAAAATTGTCGCTAAGAATCCATATGATGAACCTGGTAACTTAGTTTCTTTTTTTTGGTTAAGTATTAATATTTTTTGCGAATGGAATTCATAGTCCTATACTTTTTCTATAGAATCAAAAATTTATAACTGTTAGTTATAAATTTTTAGTTACTGGCCCCTTTTTTTTATTTATATTATTTATTCATTGGATCACTATTCAATTAATATGTCTTAGTTTTAATTGATGAAGAATTAAGTCTATTTCGACATTTAACTTTAGTTAAAATTGTTTAGAAAGTCTTGAACTTATAAGAAATATTTAGATTTCATATATCTACATGTAAAATTATATTTTCCAGGTGCACCTGGCACTCCATCAGTCACAGACTGGGACAAGGACCATGTGGACCTCAAGTGGACACCACCACAACAAGATGGCGGCGCTCCCATAGAAGCGTATATAGTCGAGAAGAAAGACAAGTTTGGTAACTGGGAGAAGGCTCTGGAAGTACCGGCTGATAAAACTGAATGCACTGTACCAGATTTGGTTGAGGGACAGACTTATGAATTCCGGTAAGATAACATATTTATTATTTCGACATGTTTAAGGACTTACTTCACTCAGAGGCACTAGGCAGTGTAGCAATGTAGGCAGTGCAAATCCAAAACAAAGGGCACTTTGTTCTTCATTAACCGTTCGAATTTTAGACACTTCAAATTAAATGTATAATTAAAAAAATTAAAACCATATTGGTTAATGTAACTATTCATCAAATTATATATTTTATTTTTAAATGATTATAACTTCAAATATAACTAAGAATCCTAATATGTATACAACAAGTTGAAAAAACTTATAATAATAAGAAATTTTCTTTGTTTTTTGCGTTAATTGTTACTTATATTAAAAACAATGTACTCGGTTATTTGTAGCGCAACTACATTGTTTATTTAAATTAAAATAAATACCTTTCTCCTTTTCTTATTTATCATACAAATTTATTTAATAATATCTTTTTTTCAGGGTTCGTGCTGTAAATAAAGCAGGTCCAGGAGTACCCAGCGACAGCACTCACCCCATTGTGGCCAAACCCAGAAACTTGGCACCTAAGATTGACAGAACAAACCTTATTGATATTAAAATCAAGGTCGGACAGAAGTTCGGATTTGATGTTAAGGTCAGTGAGCATATTAATAAAGCAGGATTCTTGTATACTGAACGTTCCACACGAATGCTCTAATTTTCGAGATATTGCATGTTGAGTGTCGGAATTCAAAGTGCATAGTGACGAAATGAAAATAATTCACTACACTATTGCGTTTACAGTTCGACACTGTATTGCTGCGTCACGATATATTTATATATAATAATAATTATTTTAAAATAATGTGAATTAATAAAAAGATTAGAAGCTTAAAATATAATTAATTTGAATAAAAATTACAGGTAACTGGTGAACCAATGCCCGAAACCAAATGGTTCTTGGGCAAACGTGAAGTGAAATCCGGTGGTGAGATGAAAGTACAGCATTCCGACTATAATACTAAATTAAATTGTAAATCAGCTACACGGTCAGATAGCGGTAGATATACGATAACCGCTGAAAACTCAAATGGCAAGGATGTGGCTGAAGTAGAAGTAATAGTTCTGAGTGTGCCAAGTCCACCTGGTGGGCCACTTAAGGTTAGTTTACTATTTTTTATAGTTTCACGTTGTATCCCGCATATGATAGGGTACAGATAGAACTTAGTGCTACGACAATCTGTACTCCACTCACCGCACAATACATTGCGTGTTAGGCGGTGCGGACTCAACGCTGCATTTTCTTCACCAGAACGGAGGAATGTATAATACTTTAAATGTAATTTCCCCCTGTCTTGTTTTGCTTTTACTAAAAAAAATGAAATATTTGGTTTAATGCATTTTGCAAATTCTTTCTTGTTTTCTCGCTCGAAAGATATTAGTTTTGTGTAATTATTAAATAATTATTATATCATGTAGGTAGTTTCAATTAAAACTTGATTGATTATTTTTTTATTTGTTTATTTCTTTCTCCAGGTATCAGACGTACACGCAAACGGTGCTAAGCTCTCCTGGAATCCGCCAGCGGACGATGGCGGCCAACCCATAGAGAAGTATATCGTGGAACGTATGGACGAAGCTACAGGTAGATGGGTGAATGCCGGTGAGACTGATGGACCTGAGACCAATTTAGCCGTAGATGGTCTACAGCCCGGACACAAGTACAAGTTTAGAGTTCGTGCTGTTAATAGGTGAGGAATATTTCTATTCTTTTGGTTTTTATTTGTAGTTTTTTCGTTAAAAAGTAGTACTAGTATATCTAACAGCATTCTTTAATTGCAAGTCAATGTATGTGAAAAGATTATGTACACACTTTGATTGAGCCTCTTGCAATTTTTATAATAGTATAAATACGCAAATGAGTTTATAGAAGCTATCTGGCTGTAAATGCTATGGTTGTAGGTTCGATTCCCATTCGAGGGGAAGTAAATATTCTCATTATCTTTTTATGTGTGTGTTTAAGTAAAAACTTGATTGGTTTCTGTATCATTTCATAATTTATCATTTATCTTTACGAAAAAAAAATATAAAAGTAAAATGTTTCTTTACCTTTTTTATTATTTATCAAAACATCTAGCAAATAATTTTACATTTCATTTACAGACAAGGCAAATCTGAACCACTCACTACACCTCATGCCACTGAAGCCAAGAATCCCTTCGACGTGGCCGGTAAACCAGGGACGCCAAGGATCAAGGACTTTGACAAGGACTTTGTGGAACTGGAATGGACCAGACCAGATACAGACGGTGGTGCACCCATTACGGGATACGTTATTGAGAAGAAAGATAGATTTGCACCCGATTGGGAGGAGTGTGCTCAGGTTCGTTTCTTTTTTATTTGTTTTTTTTTTAATTAGTAGTTTATTTTCATCTCGACGGATTTTTGTGGCGCTGTAAAGTTAAATGTAAAAGTATTGTTTTTTTAATTCTAAGATTAATACTGTTGTAATAAGAAAATAAATTTAAAAAACATACGGATGTTATGGATACGTATATTATTTAATACATTGTGAAATAATTATACCCTTTTGCTTGCTTTACAGATCGAAGGTGACGTTACATCTGGCAAGGTTCCAGACCTTATTGAAGGTAACACGTATGAATTCCGTGTCCGAGCTGTCAACAAAGCCGGCAAAGGTATACCTAGCGACGGAACCGCACCACACCTCGCCAGGCCTAAGAACCTGCCGCCTAAAATCGACAGGAACTTCATGTTCGACATTAAAGTCAAAGTCGGACAGAACTATGAACTCGATGTACCTGTCGCTGGAGAACCCACACCCACCAAGGAATGGCTTCACGGAGACAACCTTGTTCTTAACACTGACAGAATTAAGATCGTTAATGATGCCCATAGTACGAAGATCAGGGTGATTGACGCTAAACGTGCTGACTCCGGTACATACACTCTTAAAGCTAAGAATATTAATGGTACCGACTCAGCAACGGTTAAAATTGTAGTTATGGATGTGCCACTGCCGCCCGAAGGACCATTGCGCGTGGATGATATTACTAAATCAGGATGCAGTCTAAGATGGAGGCCGCCCAAAGACGACGGTGGCAGCGAAATAACACACTACATCGTCGAAAAGATGGACCAAGAAAACCTTAGATGGGTCCCAGCTGGAGAAGTCCAGGGATGTAATATTCGAATCGATCACCTTATTGAGGGACATGACTATAACTTTAGAGTTCGCGCTGTTAACAGGCATGGTGAATCTCAGCCATTGACAGGCCAAGAACCTATTACTGCCAAGGATCCTTACGGAACACCAGACAAACCTGGCACACCAGTTGTCAAAGACTGGGACAAAGATCACATGGACTTAGAATGGGTACCACCAAAGAAGGACGGTGGTTCACCTATTACTGGATACATAATTGAAGCCAAGAAGAAGTATGGTCCGTGGGAGGTTGCTGCTACAGTGCCAGGAAACCAGACAACAGCAACAGTTCCTGGCCTTCAAGAGGGAGAAGAATATGAATTTAGAGTCATTGCTGTCAACAAAGCTGGAAATGGCGAACCTTCTGATGCTTCCACGCCTCAAGTGGCTAAAGCCAGATTCTGCGCACCAACGTTCGACAAAACACTGTTGGCTGATAAAACAGTTAAAGCTGGACAGAGAATTCAGTATGAAATCCCGATAGAAGCATCTCCGAAACCAACAGTTGAGTGGCAGATCAATGGCAAAGTTGTTCATCCCTCCGACAGAATTGATATTCAGATTTTGCACAACAGGGTCATCCTAGACATTCCATTCTCCGTCCGCTCTGACGGTGGCGTTTATAAATTGACCCTTAAAAATGATCTTGGAGTTTGTTCAGCGAGCGCCAATGTGACGGTTTTGGACAAACCATCTAGACCAGAGAAGCCATTAGTTGTGTCAGACGTTACTAAAGACTCTTGCTCGCTCTCATGGAAAGTACCTTTGGACGACGGTGGATCACCAATCTTGCATTATATCATTGAGAAGATGGACTTATCACGAGGTACGTGGTCGGACGCCGGCATGAGCACTTTCTTATCACATCAAGTAACAAGACTTATTCATATGAAGGAATATTTGTTTAGAGTTAGCGCTGTTAACGCTATCGGACAATCCGAGCCATTAGAATTAGATCGCGCTATTATCGCGAAGAACGAATTTGACGAGCCTTCCGCTCCTGGCAAACCAGAAGCCACTGACTGGAGCAAGAGCCATGTAGACCTGAAATGGGCTCCGCCTAAATCTGACGGAGGTGCTCCTATCACTGGATATATTATTCAAAAGAAAGAAAAAGGCAGCCCATACTGGGTTAATGCGGCTCACGTGCCACCTGGCCAAACTACAGCTACCGTACCTGATTTAGTTGAAGGCCAAGATTACGAGTTCAGAGTAATTGCATTGAACCAAGCCGGACAGTCCGAACCTAGTGAGCCATCGGACATTGTTACAGCCAAGGATAGATTTGTTGCTCCTAAGATTTTGACACCTCTTAAAGAAATTCGCATTAAGGCGGGCCTCATTTTCCATATCGACGTCGACTTTATCGGTGAGCCCATTCCTGAAGTTAAATGGTCTTGTGACAGTAAAGCGGTAGTAACAAACGAAAGAACTACTCTTACATCTGTGGGTCACCACACAATTGTTCACACTGTGAACTGTAAGAGGTCAGATGCTGGAAAATATCACTTGTCCTTGAAAAATGATTCAGGTTCAGATGAAGGAGCCTTTGATTTAATCGTTTTAGATGTACCTGGACCACCGCAGCCACCATTTGAATACGAGGAAATTACTGCCCAATCTGTAACTTTGTCATGGAAACCGCCTAAAGACAACGGGGGCAGCGAACTTACTGGATATGTTATTGAGAAACGAGATTTGACCCATGGTGGAGGCTGGGTACCAGCTGTTACATATGTTAACCCTAAATACAATCACGCGACTGTACCTCGTCTATCTGAAGGCACTAAGTATGAATTTAGGGTGTTCGCCGAAAACTTGCAAGGACGATCTGAACCTTTGGTCACAGATAAACCTGTTGTCGCCAAGAATCAATATACCGTACCTGGAAAACCAGGCAAGCCAGAACTTGTTTCTGCAGACAAAGATCACATTAAGATAAAATGGTCGTCACCTATTTCCAACGGTGGTTCCAATATTCTTGGCTATGATGTTGAAAGACGCGACAAAGCAACTGGCAGATGGATTAAGATGAACAGGGAACCTGTTAGATTCAATGAGTACAGCGATGACCGAGTACAAGAAGGTCACCAGTATGAATACAGAGTATCAGCTGTTAACTTAGCCGGACCTGGACAACCTTCAGACCCATCAAACGTTATTATCGCTAAGCCAATGAAAGAAAAACCAAAATTATGGCTGGATGGCCTTATTGGGCGCAAGATCAAGGTCAGAGCTGGTGAACCCATCAATATAAACATTCCAATTACTGGTGCACCGACACCCAAGATTTCTTGGTCTAAAGGAACCGTTCCTGTTGTACCATCACATAGAATTTCCGCTGAAACGAAAGCTGAAGAAACTAAACTTAGCATTGAAAAATCAACAAGAGAAGATGCCGGTAAATACACAATTACAGCTTCGAACGAACACGGAAAAGATTCTGCAGATATCGAAGTTGTTGTGGTTGACAAGCCTGGAATACCTAAAGGTCCCCTGGTTTGCAACCCAGTTACTCATGAATCCATGAGCCTTTCATGGCAACCACCTCTGGATGATGGTGGAAGCGAAATCACTGGTTATGTTGTTGAAGTTGCTGAATATGGAGTTAATGACTGGCGCACAGTTGCTGGGTTCTGTCCAAAATGTTCCTTCACTGTTAAAAATTTGACTGAAGGCAAGAAGTATGTGTTCAGAGTACGTGCTGAAAACTTATATGGCGTATCTGAGCCGCTGGAGAGTAAACCAATTGTAGCTAAGCTGCCATTCGATCCACCAGATGCCCCTGACACACCTAACGTTACTGGTTACAGCGCAAACAGCTGCTCACTTGAATGGAAACCACCTGCAAACAGTGGCGGCAAGCCTATTACTGGATATTACGTTGAAAAGAGAGAACGTGGCGGTGAATGGGTTAAGGTTAATAACTATCCAACACCCAATACTTGTTACACTGTTCAAGATTTGCGTGAAGGAAACCGTTATGAATTCCGCGTTATAGCTGTTAATGAAGCGGGACCAGGAAAGCCAAGCAAGCCCACCGAACCGATTATTGCACAAACACCGAGACTTAAGCCGAGCACACCAGAAGCACCCAAACCAGACAGAATTACCAAGGACTCTGTTACATTGTCCTGGAGGCCACCGAAGAGTGATGGAGGATCTAAAATCAAGGGCTACATTATTCAACAGAAGGCCAAGGGTGATAAGGACTGGAAAGATGTCAATGACATACCAATTTCAAGTCTTGTACATACAGTACCAAAACTTAAGGAAGGCGAAGAATACCAGTTTAGGGTCATTGCTGTTAATGATGTGGGTAACTCTGAGCCAAGCAAACCCACTGGCGATATTACAATCGCTGAACAGCCTAATAAACCATGCATGGATCTCGGTGGTGTTCGTGATATTACTGTACGTGCTGGAGAAGATTTCTCTATTCACGTACCATACACTGGCTTCCCACAACCAACAGCATCTTGGTTTGCTGATGATAACTTACTGGACGTTGAAGGTGATTCAAGAATATTCCAGAAAATCACACCGGACTCTGCATCTCTCGTCGTCAAGAATGCCAAGAGATCAGATGGTGGTCAATACCGCTTGCAGTTACGTAATCCATCTGGCTATGATACTGCAACCATCAATGTACGTGTTCTCGACAGGCCCGGAAAACCAGAAAATCTTCGCGCAGACGAGTTTGAGGGTGAAGCTCTTACATTATACTGGAATCCACCAAAAGACAACGGTGGCGGTGAAATCACCAATTACGTTGTTGAAAAACGTGAAGCTCGTACACCTAACTGGACTAAAGTGTCTGGTTACGTTACAACACCGTTCTTACGGGTGAAGAACTTAACTGTTGGAAAGAGTTACGAATTTAGAGTTATGGCAGAAAATCAATATGGTCAGTCCGATCCAGCGCAAACCGAAGAACCAATCAGAGCTAGACATCCATTCGACCCACCAGGAGCACCTGGTGCGCCACGATCAGTCGAAACCACAGAATCGTCTATCACAATTACTTGGTCAAAACCCCGCCACGACGGAGGGTCACCAATTACTGGCTACATTTTAGAAAAGAGATTAATCACTGAAGACAAATGGACCAAAGCATCTCATGCACACATTCCAGACACCACATACAAAGTAACAGGATTAATTGAAAATCACGAATATGAATTCCGTGTAGCTGCCGTAAACGCAGCTGGTCAGGGGCCGTTCTCGCAGAGCTCCGACGCGATCCGCGCCTGCGCACCGCCTAATGCGCCGCGCATCACTAGCGACCTTAGCCTTAGGGATATCACTGTTATTGCCGGTGAAGAGATTAAAATCACCGTGCCATTCACAGGAAACCCTAGGCCGAAGGTAAAGAAAACTTTTTTAAAACTATCATAAGAAACTGTAATAACTGAAATGTTATAGAATTTGATATTCAAGAAGCCTTAAATCCTGCTACTGAAAATTTTTTTTCTTTGTATTTTTTAGTTTCACATTGTATCACGCATACAGCTGAGGGTGGGATATTTTGTTAAAATACTTCTTTTCCCACTTTCCGATAAATTTTGTAGACATTACTTGGTGGGTCTTGGTAGCGGAGCAAAGAAATTAAAATAATTAATTCCCTCGATTGAAAATCGAACCCACCACTTACAGCTTATAGTGAAACTGTAGCGCTACGAAGGCTGTATATTTTAATTTATTTTAATAATTTGTTATTAACGACGTTATATAAACGATTCAATAAATTTCTAGGTATCGTGGATAATAAACAACGACGAAGTGTTTCCCGATCACCGTATAAGATTCGTCACATCTGATATTGACACAGTGTTCATAAACTCTAGCGCTAAGCGATCTGATACCGGCTCCTACACTGTGCAACTTATAAACAGTGAAGGCTCGGATAGTGGTACTTGCAGAGTAAGTATTATTGTATTTTAAAAAATACACCTTAAATTAATTGATTAATTATATTTTTATGTAACATAAAACATATCTCCTATCGTACTAATTTGGCGAGAGAGGCTACTTTTGGATACTGAATTAAATGTAATTTAATGTATTTGTACTAAAAATCAAATTACTTATGTATAAATAATTACATCGTCATACGTCAAATATTTTATATTTTATTTATTATTATATTATTTCTCATTTTACGAGTTTTATAAAAAAATCTAATGATATTTAAAAAAAACTATGTCTATATTTAGGGCTTCAAAATTTTCCACTTAGTCTCTTCTAAAATAAATTATAGAATGTTTACTAAAAGAAAAATCTATTTCTTCCAGGTGTTAGTAGTAGATAAGCCTTCCCCACCGGTGGGCCCACTCGACGTATCCGACATTACTCCGGACACGTGCACGTTGTCATGGAAACCACCGCTAGACGACGGAGGATCTCCAATCACCAATTACATTGTGGAAAAGATGGACAATACTGGAGTGAGTGTATAAAATCGAATTTTAACTAAGACCGTAGATCGCGAAGCTATCGATCAATCGGTATTGTTTCAATATCTTCACGTAATTTATTATATATATTTCTAATTTACAGAGAAACAAATTTATATATATATATATCAGGTTTGGGTTATTGGAATAAATTAACTAAATTTGTTTCTCTGTAAATTAGAAAAAACGACAATTACAGTTAATTATTCGTCTCTCTCTTATCTTTAATCTTTATCCGCTCTGCTTTAGTTTATAACAATTTATTATTCTTTTCTTATTTTGCTTTTGTCTTAGCATGTGTTCACTCCTTCATATCTTCTACGTGGCTGTCGATTAATTTGAGACATCTGACAAGTGTCATAGAAGCGCGCGCAGATTATATTAAGCGCGCTATATTTAAAGAGAGTATAGTATATTCACTTTACATCTCCCCTCCTCGAGAAGAAAACTGCACAGTTGTGTATTTTTCCTAATCACTTTCATCTTTTATCATCGGAAGTAGCTTTGTTACGTGGAATAGGGTTGTGTCCTGATTTCTTCTTCCAGTTTTTATTTTATAAATTGAGTCTGAAATTTTTTCTTCTGTTGTGAATGGTCCGATCCTTAGTTCTTCTAGTTTTTTTCTATTGAGTTTGTTCCCGTTTTCTATGAATACTCTATCTCCCACATTGAATTCATGGTGTCTTCTATTCTTGTCAAATATACTCTTATTGTAGTTATGTGATTTCAGTGTTCTTTCCAGTGCTAACTTTTTATCTTTTATCCAGTCTTCCCCGCTCTTCCTTCTCTTCAACTCTTCTGGTATGGTACTGGTGTCTGTGCCATGTAGTAGATATTCTGGTGTAAATCCTGTGATTGTATGTTCTAGTCTGTTATACTTATTCACACATTCTCTCGCTATCGAGGTCCACGCTCTTTTCTTTTCTTCTTCATTTATTCTACATCTTATTTTATTTATTAGTATCTGATTCAGTCTTTTGTTAAGGCCATTGGAGAATGGTGAATTTATTGCAGTAAAAATTAATTGCACTTTTTCTTCCTTTAAATAATCTTTAAATTCCCTCGAATTTAAACCCGGGTATTGGTCTATCAGGATTGTTCCAATTTTTCCTATTTCTAACACAGTTTGGACTAATTTTATAAAATCATTGGCGTTTTGTGTTTTTGACGTTGAAATGAATGCATATCTCGTGAAATGATCGACCAGTAAATGTATATATTTTTTTGTTGATCTAGTGCTTCCAAATCCTCCAATTGTATCTAAAGACATAATTTCGAAAGCTCTAGTCGCTGGTCCTAGTTGTGACATTGAGCCGAATCTATGTTGTCCCCTTGATTTATTCTTAAGACATATTTCACACTCTTTGCATACTTTTTTTATGTTCTTCGTCAAATTTTTAGCGGTGTAGTATGGGCTTATCTTCATTCTTGTTTGTGTTACCCCTGTGTGGCACCACTCCTTGTGTGTTCTCTTAATCAGATCAATGCTGAATTTTTCAG
>DWGR01002621.1:0-13375 GCA_018247715.1 Heliconius burneyi
ATCAGCATAAAGATGGAAGGGAGAAGTAATGACTCTTGAGATATTGTTAATAAATACAGAAAAAAGAAGTGGTGAAAGCACGCCGCCTTGAGGGACGCCAGCAGTAAGTTCAAGCCATGTTGATGTGGCATCATTTGCTTTTATACATTGCCGGCGACCGAAGAGGTAAGATCGAAACCAATTTATAGCTTCGATAGAAACATTAACTGCCCGAAGGGTGCCAAGAAGTATATCGAGGTCAAGAGAGTTGAAAGCACTGCTGAAATCCAACAGTATCATAACAGTGAGCTTGGTATTGTCCATAGCACACCGAATGTCCTCAGTAATATTTAGCAATGCCCCGACTGTGCTGTGGAAAGGACGAAAATCGGATTGGAAAGAACAGAGTAGATTGTTGGATGAGAGAAAGGAATAAAGTAATATATGATGATAAATCTAATATATGATGAAAAAAATATGTGAAACGTCAGTAGGAATTTGTTTAATATGTTATGTTACTATAGTTATTAGTTAGTTAGTATGAACATTTTACTAGTTATTTCTTTTTTCTAAAATATTTTATTTTAAATAAAATCATAATATCTTAATTCCATTTATTCAATCTATGTTTAGAAACATTTTTCCAGTATCCTGTATCACTGAATGTCTTTGAAAAATAAAGTTTTCCTTGTATATCTTATAAAATATTAAATTAGTTCGCGTTTTAGTTTTTAAAATAAACATTTATCAATAAAAATAAACATATTAAATCCAAATAATTAATAATATTGTATCAGGCGGAAAAAATACCGAAACTAGTTCGAGGTCCCACTGTCAATGTTACCCGTACGAATCAAAGTTACCCAGATTGACTTTACTATTTCATTATTTAAACACGAATTTTCCCTAAGTAGATTAAAAACATCATCTGTCATAATGCATTAATGATAAAGTGTAGGACTTCAGTAATTCAAAATGGCGGACACGCTGCGCTTACAGCTAAATGTAGATAATTTAAAATTATGTTATATCTAATATTTAAATGGATTACAACACTCTTACTTACGCTAATCATAATTTGGTGTTGAATTTATTAAGCAATTGTTGCTAGTAATTATTATCAAGTTTTCCATTACATTGTAGTGATGTATTATGGTATAATATATTAAGAGAAGTAATTAAATTTAAGATCTAAACGGTTATTAAATGAAATAATTTAAATCTACCTAAGGTGTTTTCAAATCACTTACACTAATATATTTTTTCAATTTACACATCGAAAACGTCGTATAAAACAAAAACTGCGAACTTTAT
This sequence comes from Heliconius burneyi, assembly GCA_018247715.1. Taxonomy (NCBI): domain Eukaryota; kingdom Metazoa; phylum Arthropoda; class Insecta; order Lepidoptera; family Nymphalidae; genus Heliconius; species Heliconius burneyi. The sequence goes on from DWGR01002621.1 coordinate 1,294, forward strand.
TTCAACAAAAAGTAACATATCCGTAAAACGCATTGCAATCGTATATTTCCTTTATAAAAGTCGACTTTTCAAGATATTATTTCCGACTATATAATCCACGTTGAATCACTGTCGACATTTTTTCCTATATCAAGTCAATTAAGTATTCTAGTGTGTATACAAAAGTTCTTTTTGTTTATATTTGACCACAGTTTTAACGTTTTTCTATGAATATGTAACAGAAAGCTTATCGTACGATAGAAAATTGATGGACTATTCAGGATTTTAAAAGTTTTCGCTTGAATTTGGCAGTGTTTCTGGGTCTTATAAATCAAGACAAAAATAAAAAAAAGTAATAATGATAGAATTTCATTTGGTTTCTCATCCCTACTTACACAAATCAAAGATCAAATTAATAGAAAAACTTGCTTTTAAAATTATTAGGCGGTAATAAAAAGCAGAGTAATATTTTAGTAAGTTTACTCTGTGTGCAATATGAAACCACATGCAAATGGAACAAAAAACTTTTAGAACTATGAAAAGTATGTAATTTGTACCTATTAGACTTTTCACTATTAATTTTAAAATCTTTCATTATTTTACAGTTACCATAAAATAAACTATTATACCACAAATTCTCACTCACGAAACCTTGCAGTTAAAATGCTATAAATAAGAATAAAAAAACTAAAAACATTCAACGTTTTACAGTAACTGAATTGTTTGCTATAGAGGTCAATGGGGGGCCGAGTGCGCGGTGTGTGAACGTTATTACAAGTAAATAAAAAAATCGTTTTAATTTTTGACGACCGTCTCGCGTAGTACGACTGTGCGATTCAACTTACTTATATAAGAGTAAGGCAGTGTGATTTGAGTGGGAATTATTTTTTGTATAGATTCCATATATAATTGATTCCAAGATTATATTGATTTAAAAAAAATAAAAACTGTTAAAAAAAAACTATTTAAAAAGCCTATACCTATCTATATACATAAAGAAGAAAAATCGAAGCAATTATATTATATATATTTTTACAAAATTTATATGAGACCATCTCTAAAACCTATGCTATAAAATAATAAACATCAAAATCCATTTATAACTGGCTAACTAATCGCATAGCATACATTAAAAAAAGAGGAAAAAAAAACATTTTTAGAATCAACTCACAACCAAAACAACAATAAAATAAGTGCACGTAGGTAAGACGTAAATAAATCTAGAATTATATTTAAAGTGAAGCTTCAAAGAAAAATTTCATACTTTATAATTAAGTGCATATTATTGCATTATATTATTGCAAATAATTTAAAAATCGCAACATGAAATAAAATATAATAGTGTATTCCAAGCTTAGAAGTTTTGTATTTATAGTGGTGCAAGCAATAATTATATCTAGAATGTTAATATTACAACGAGTGGAATTCCCAACTATATGTAGATTAAGTATTATTAAAATCGTTAACGTACGAGTTTTGATACATATATTAATGTATTACGTGGTTATGTTATGAGCTGTAACTTAACTACAGTACGGTCGAAATCGTGGCCACCCTGAAGTTACCTGTTCTCTTTTCTCTTACTTTTGATTATTTTTTTTAACAAATGAAAGCCTAACTTTAAAGCACCACGAAATATCGACAGTACTGTACAGTTTAGTTATGTGTTTAAAATTATTTGTTCAAACAAGATTGTTATTAAACGGAACGTCAACCCCAATATATATTTTTAGGAGCTATCCTAGTGTGAATATAGACAAACATCACACCTTAAAGTCAAGGGTGCAATAATGATAATAGTGCGAATGTATCGATTTAAAGTCATTTTAACGGCAATTCATTCTGACATTGATTGTTTCTGGTCAAGGCTGTACAAGCTTTACTCGTATACCGTTAATATAGAATATATATCTTCTAGGTCTAGAAAGTAACACTTAAGTTAAATATATAAATATTATCTTTTCTGTTTCTAATTTTATAGTTTTATGCCTGCCAATTTATTCACCATGTCATGTCACATAAAATGGAGAAGAGACAATATAGATACTAAACTGACCAATCTTCATAGTAGCATTGTGCGAAATAAATTCAACTCCACTGGCACGCCTAAAAGCTATAGAATAAGAAACAGAACTTATAATATGTATTTATTTCATATTTGCTTAGTAAATTTGTAGTATAAATACGGATCACAGAAATTTATATTATAAGTAGTACAGTTTTTGTATAACATAGACATGAAACCATAAATCCTTTGCTAGAGCTATCTAGCCTCTTTGTACCATATCTGATGACGTAAACAACCCTTGTATTGAAAGCCCGATCTTGTCTAGGATAAGCTATGCCTTACGTGGGGTAAAATGTACTTGATATAGGTATTGGTTAGACATATACATATGTTTTATATGTATATCTAACCAAATCTTTCGTTATTGAAATTTGAGAATCGAATGTCTTATCACTAGGATCCTTCATTCAAATTAAAATAAAATTAATAATCGAATCAAAATTGGTTAGATTGGTATATATTATATTGATTTAAGTTCAGTAATTATAAACTTTATTATTTTCTGCATTGTAGTTCATTTTCAGTTAATTACTTTATTAAAAAGATTTTTTGTTTCTAAGTGTCAAGATAGAAGAAAATATACCGATTTTACACTAGGTCATACAGTATTTAGTTGCAAAATAAGTTAATTGAACTTAAATTAAATCTTTTAAAATGTCAATTGACTATTTAAGATCACTTCTAGAGTTAAGTATCTCTGCTAAAATTGTCCTTTAATATTTACTTATTAAGGAATCTATTAGTTTACGCGGGTATCCCTGGCCCCTAGAGGATCGCCGGATGAATCTAAATGAAGCCTTTTTAACTAAGTTATTTTATAATCTGTCGACTACAGTACCAAATTATGCAAAGTGGTTTATGAGATTGCTTGCTTAGCTTTTCTTAAAAATTATTTGTATATAATGTACAATCATCGATGTAAAATAGAAAATCTCATTTTTTGTGTTCCTGTAGAAATTTCGAGAAATCCTCTCTAATCCCTAACCTACAGTAACAAATTTTCGAATAATTTTCGTACTTATGAAATAGGTAAGTATCAGCCTAACAATTCAACATATAGTTTGAATATAAAAAAAGATATAATAATATTATAAAGATACAATAATAAAGATATAAGATACAATAATAGTTATTAAGTGAATATAAAAATCCATTCTACACCTACAGATTAAATAGCGGAAAAACCTAAAGATTTATTAAACAATATTTGCATCCAAAAATCTACTTCATGGGCTCTAGATCAGTGTTTCCCAACGTGGGGCGTACGCCCCACAAGGGGGCAATTTGGGAATTTTCAGACTGACAATTTTAATATGATTGGCTGTTTAGTTAGTTAAAATGCAGGATTTTGGTATGTAAGGGGGCAATTTTGAATTTTTGACATGTTTAGGGGGCAATTTGAAGATTTCTAATGAAAAAGTGGGACATGAACTCAAAAAGGTTGGGAACCACTGCTCTAGATGAAAGTCAAATGGATAACATACTGAAGTGTCGCCGCTATGTGCCTGATAAGTGATATAATCAGGAATGAGGATACTTTTCGGAGATGAATGTAACCGACATTGATTGAAGAATTATGGAGCTGAAGTAGGTAACCGATGGTTGTAATGTGTGGATGGGCGGAAAGGTCCTCAGGTGGGGGACATGAACCGAACGACTCTCTGTGGGCAAACGAGTTGGCCACCTACCAGGTGCACTGTTCGTCTGGTCAAGCAGTAGTTGCAAAAAAAGGCTGATGGTGAAACAGTGGTATCTATAGTTAAAATAAATGGTGTTTGTTTTCGGCCACTTAAAAATGTGAGAAGACCTATCACTAGTTAATCTATCTACATAGAATACAGGAGATACTATATACTTTTATTATCAAAGAGAAATAAATTTTATATTTTTAAATATAAATTAACGTTATAATAAAATACGTTTAAAAATATATAAAGAAAATAATCTCCTGATGGTAAGACAAGGGTCCAGTATATTGGTGGCTCTATAGAGATATATTCCGATAGTATTATTTTTAAATTATTATTAACAAAGTCAAAGACAGTCTTTTTATAAGATCAAAGTGTTCCGACTCTCATATATTATGATTGAACGATTTTATCGGTCGTTAAACCTACCTACTCTACGACACTAGACGTTAGACTAGACAAGACTAGACGATGCTATATTAACTTAGGTATTTGTGCTACAAACACTTAGTGACATACATCTGGAATTAGGTCATTACATCCAAGAAGTTTAATCAGCAATGAGTACAATTACTATCAATCTTTTTTTAGTAAGTACTTAATATGATGGGGGGCGTGGTGTTGAGTTCTGCCATTCATTATGCAATGCCTCGTGAAATCGGCGGAAAGTGCGGAACGGAAGTTTCTTAATAATTTATTAACACTAGGTTCCTTGGTTCCCTCTGCCTATCCTGCTATGTGCCGGATACAGAGTGAAGTATGGTGGTTAGAACTTAATTTATACAAGAGTTTTTTATTTTAGGCACATTAAACCTAGTGATAGAATTTTTTTTGTGGTAAAAGCATGGCAAACGAGTGTACGGGTTACCTGATAGTAAGTGATCACCGCCGCCCACGACACCGCGTAACACCAGAGGAGCTACTGGTGCGTTGCCATCTTTTGGGGTGGCTGGGCCCCGGAGCCCGGCATTACCTAATGCGAAACGCAGTGGCATAAAGCCACTACTTCACGCCGGTTTTAAATGCCGGGGGTGGTAATTATCCGGTCGAGTCTGCCCATGCGTGTCGCCATTGCTGGCGGCATGACTCTCCCACTCGTACTTTAGTCGCCTCTTACGACACCACCAGTACCAGGGTGATCCTATTCTAAGCCGGGAACACACGGCTAAAAAACAAACGACGGCTAAAACAAACAACGGCTAAAAAAATACAACGGTTCTGTACATTTTAAAGACGAGTATAGATGGCAGAATCTAATATGTTTTGTTAAATCAAATCGAAATATTTGACTAATAATAAATATTAATTATATTTGATTATTGAACACGCAATCATCGCGTTCACTGTTAAGCTTCCCAACTGTACCATAATAGTGATGACAATAAAATTCCCACCAATTCATTCGGAAACCTTATCCTATTGGAAATTTATAAAAAGAATTCAAATGAATGTGTAACAAGTACTGACAAAATATACAAGCTATAAACATTTAATTTTGACATATCAGATTGTAACGACCGCCCGTCTGCTTAGAAACGGGATATCGACTTACGAAAACACGGAAACACGTTAAGCTCCACCCCCATTGAAGCACTGAAGAACCAACGCGTTGTACCTCATACACAGCGGTGTAAGTTGTAAGCGATTGAGATTATTACACTGTGCCTGTAATCGAAAATAGCAAAAGCCCGTAGCAATGTAAATTATGCAGAAGTTCTAGGAGTCTTTACTTTTTGAATTCGAGAATGTGTTTTGAAAGACGGAATGAAAGTAACGCTTTCTTCAGACAAGATTGAACCTATAGTCACCACGACGAGGGCACTTAGAAAGGTGAGTCCTCTTAATGTTCAATGTCTGTTAATGTTTGTGTTTAGTCCTTTATGTTAATTTTTATGTAAATATATAAGTTTTAATAATATTAAACTATAAACTAACATATTTGTAAAGTATTATTTATTACTAACCCATGTCCATGTATATATTTATTTTATAGGTGAAGAAGGCAGTACTTTAACTGGACCTCTTTCTCTTCTCACCTATTGTGTAGTATAATCTCTTTTTTACCGTACAATCTCCTTCGTGTGTTCTCCATACAACATGACATTGGCGAAGTGATTAGTGCTCAACTAGCACGCTCGAAACACCATAGATTAAGAACTGAACCGAACTGAGTACTTACTACTTACTCATGCTGTCTTCTACAAAACAGCAAGAACTTATTCTATGGTTCCTACCGTAATACTCGTACAAAGGATAAATTTCAACATCTGTAGTGATTGAACATATGTGCTTCTTCAAGAAAATATATTATTTTTATTGTAATAGTTCGTGTTTCGATGTATGAATTTGTCGTATTGCAATTTGCTATACTTTGTAGTAGACTATTTCAAGAATATTATACTTCAAGACATTATCGTATAAAATTGGTAAAATGTTTATTTATGAGCTAACTTTGAGCTAAGTGTTGCTGCAAAAATTTTCTAAAACTATTTCTAACGTCTTTTGATTTGTTATTTTAGTTCTTACAATAACAAGTCAGACCGAACTGGATAGTCTAATGAAACTGGAAGTTGGGAGTTACATTTTGGACAGACAGTTCTTTTTTTATTTTTTATTTTTATGGTAAAAGCATGGCAAACGAGCGTACGAGTCACCTGATAGTAAGTGATCACCGCCACCCACGACACCACGTAACACCAGAGGAGCTACTGGTGCGTTGCCAGCTTTTGGGGTGGCTGGGCCCCGGAGCCCGGCATTACCTAATGCGAAACGCAGTGGCATAAAGCCACTACTTCACGCTGGTTTTAAATGCCGGGGGTGGTAATTATCCAGTCGAGTCTGCCCATGCGTGTCGCCATTGCTGGCGGCGTGACTCTCCCACTCGTACTTTAGTCGCCTCTTACGACACCACCAGTACCAGGGTGATCCTATTCTAAGCCGAGAACACACGGCTAAAAAAGAGAGAGTGAAATTATCAATATACACATAATTTAAATGACTAAGCGCATATCTTTAAATATAATATAATTTATTTTAAAAATATTGAACTTAAGTGAACAATTGTTTTATATATTATGTATTAAATTATTTTTTATAATAGCCTTGACCCGTAAAGAAAATATTTCAATTTAAAGTGAGGTATAAGAAAAATATTTCTTTAAATTATATTATTAAGTAAGCACTACTCAGCTATTCGTTAAATTTGAGTTAAGTTAAATTTATTTCATTCAGCTTCACGCTGTATCCCATACAGAGCAGGGTAGGCAGAGGGAGCCTAATGTTAAGATACACCGTTCCCCATTTCCCATTGCATGACATTTAAAAAAAATAAAACTAAAACCGCTTCCAGCTTACGCCTAGCGCCGTGATCATATTGTTTGACGTTCCATTGATTTATAGCAACAACCTCGTCTTTATTTCAGTTTCAGTTCTCTGAAAGTCATCACTTCTTTACGATCAACGAGATTTGTTTGTATCGTACGCGTAGGTTAATTTAGACTCTTACGTATCCTTTGTATTTAGGACACTATTCGATGTAGCGGAAGTGATCAAAATGTAAGTAAAAATAATCAAATCAAATCAGCTTCACGCTGTATCCCGCACACAGCAGGGTAGGCGGAGGGAACCTAGTGTTAAGACACTCCGTTCCCCACTTTCTGCCGAATTACTGGAGGCGTTGCGTGTTGAGTGACAGAACTCAACGTCACGTTTTCCCTAGACACCTGAGCGAAGAAATGGAAATGTAAACGTAAATAAATATTTCACTTCCTCGAATGGGGACCGAACTCACAATCGTTGCGTTACAGTGACACCACTGTGCCGCTACGCCACGACAGACATACGAAATGTAAGTATTTCATTCATTATGTTATGTTTAATGATGGGGATTTTGTATTTTGTTTATTTACTTAGAAAAGACCGGATCGTGGCGCAGCGGGACAGCGATGACTGTAAACGCGATGGTTATTCATTCGATCGCAACTGGAGGGAAGTGTGGCGTTGTGTTTAGCCTCGCACCATACAATATCAAAAAATTGGCCGCCGCGTGGGAAACGGAGTGTCCTAGTACTAGGTTCCCTTCTTGTCCTTCCTGGCATTAATTAGACTTTTGTTAAATTATTTCAAAATATTTTAGATGAAGCTATTATAAATGGATCAATCGCGTATATTTAAGATTATACATTTTTGGAAACCCGACATTTCGAACACTTTGCAGTAAGTCCATGCTCACGGGCAGACCCGTGTGCGCGATTAATCCGGTTAAAATAGTTTCATTTAAAATGTGTAATAATCGTGAAAAGCAAAGAACTTATTATTTTAAAATATCTTTTTATATACATTTCTGTCATATTTGTTTCAAAAACACACAACATAACATTTTGAAATACTACATACAATGGCGAAAAACTGATAATATTCTTATAAATAAATTAATATATAAATAGGTAATAGATACATTTCACTTTCGGACATAGATATTACTTACGCAACTCTTTCTTAGAATTTTTTAAATTCTGTTATCACGCGTTTGTATTTAAAAAAAGTTATCTCTAAGCGATTTTTATAAACCTACAGTAGTATTTTTTTAGCAGAATAGCAAAGCCAATTCAACGACTTATAGATTAAAGACAATTTAAAGAGTTAGTGTAGTGTCAGAGTTATAGTACCTACGGTATTTTTTTATCATTGCTACGAGCGTAGCAAGCGTGAGTTGTAAAAAGAAGAGAAAAGAATATATGAAATAGATCTGTTTCGAAATATTTCTAGTTTTTCATAAAAAAAATATTATGAAAAAATAGAAATATTTCAAATTTTCAGTAGCAGCTGTGTCCTACAACCAGTTTTCCATTTCAATTACTTCGCTCCTTTAATATTTGGCATTGAAAGGACAGCGCTATGAGCTTAAAAATTTATAGTCATATAAAATATTTTACGTTCCACACAGTGGCTATAACGAAGCTTATTGAAATTAGCTATAAATTATATATTTACGTATAAATATTTTTATGTTTGCATAAATCATGATAACCGTTTTTTTTTTTTGAGATAATTAACGACACATGACGGCAGATAGACTTATGAAAAGTAATAAGGCGATGTTCTATTTTGTAAGATAGTAAATTTTCCAAAGAAAATACCAAATTGTACTTAGAATTATAATATGATATGCCGCAAATAAATATCAGGCACAATCACAGTATTTGTAATGGTTTTTTATCAAAATATCTTAGCTACCTAGGAAAGGATTACATTTTATAAATATAAAAAATATGAACGTTACGTTAGATAGCGTACAGTTACATCCCTAGTTCCCAGGCTTAATATGCTTATATTAACAAATATCATTTCTAGTAATTTTCCGTAGCATGGGAATAACGGGTGAGCAAATTCAATTCATTCTATTTCTCTTTATTAAAATGCAAATTATAATAGACAGATCTTGGACGCAGACGCGAATACAGCTTACTTGGGAAACCATAAACACCCAATCTAATTATTTTGTGTTTCGTTAAATAAAATTAGTGGTAAAATAAAGTAGTTTTGTTTTAAAAAAGGACTATCGGCGAACGCCGCATAACAGTACGTTAAGACACTTTCATTCACACATAAAGCTTATGATTGTCATGTGGTACCATTTTAATTTGGTCAAGTTCTTTACGATGTCATCCATGAGAAAATAATATAAGTTTTAAATTTACAATAAGTGTGTGCGCGACAAATGGAAGAATAACTCAATATCACGCTAACCGATTTCAATATATTTTTATTTATTGCAAGGTAACGGATTTTTTTAATTCTTAGGTGTAAATGAACGATACTCGGGTGAATCTGTTAGGCTATCCGGATATTTGAGGCACCTACCGTAACGTCGTTATGGTCAAGTAATTATTATAGTCGAATATGATGATGAGCAACTTGAGAACTTTAGAATGAGACCTTTACATTTAGATGATTTGTGCTTGTCATTAAGGGTCTGAAAATGAAGACGAAGGATACTTATGGAACCCTCTCAACTCCTTTACCTTGTAGTAACTTGAATTTTGAACTAACTACATTTATATTGATGAGATTTGAGAGATATAAGTGCAGTGCAGTTACAGGCCTTATGATGGCGATCATAGACATTCGGGGGAATTTCTCAAAGACTTGCAACAATTAACTTTTGTTGGATTAGCACTTCATAATTTTTAATACGAAAAAATGTCACTTCGTACAAAAATAATACCTAATTAAGATTGAAGTTTTAAAAGGACATCCACTGCCTACTCATTCGATAAGCTTAAGATAAAATCGTAAGATAAACTATTTTTTGTAAGCTTATTTGTTTTACTTGGCACCAACTTCAAAATTATAAAATACTTATTAAATTATTTTTATTTAATAAACTTAAAATACGTTTTCTCACTTTTCAGTTTCCTGTAGGAAGTCGTATTTTTTAGTTAAAAAATAACTTATCGCAATGCGTAGGGTGAACGACATGCTTTTTATACCAGAGCAAAGAAATGAGAATAATTTAAATATATTCGTTCCCCATATACTCATCGAACGCAGTCAGACGCTTGTACCTACTTGCTATTAATATTTCAATTTATTGTCATGACTGCGATTCGGACTTGGTTCCTCTGGAATTATTCCTCGTTTTTGGATTGTAGATCTGTCAAGTTCAGTTAGATTTAACAGGCATGCCGCTACCTAATCAATATATTAGGTAACTAACCTAGGCTTAGGAATGGCGACGCGACGTGCTCAATCAGTGCAATCAAGTGACAATGTCAAGAGACTCTCTGTTGTGGTGTGGCTACTGGCTAGCTAGACTAAAAATAAGATAACAATAGGAAAAAAGTGATAAAGGAGCATTTTAATTATAGCTTGGTGTTTCAAGAAGATAAGAGGTAGAAGTTTTATAAAAAGAAAAGGAAAAGAGGAAGAATTGCGTGGCAGAACCTAACGCCACGCTTTTACTAAAGTAATTAAAACTTCTATAGACTATCGTAAGCTATACAGAACAAATAATATGTTTCAGATGAAAATTTCAAGAACGTTGATTTTACATTGAATGCAGGCTGCATTCAAATCCTAATGTGGAAAGTACTAAAGCTTAATTACGTAACACAAATTTCAACGAATAATTGCTTTTGTTTTCATAGTAATTGTCTGACTTACCAATCTTACCATTAACCATAAGCGTTCAATTGTCAAAAGCCTTTTTAAGTGATTTAGACACGAATTTAGAAAATTTTTAATTAGATTGTTTTTAAATGTACATTTTATCACCAGGCCACCGTGGCGCGGGGTCACAAACGTGCGACTAAAAGGTGGGTTCAATTCCTACTCAGGGAAATGAATTTATGAAAGCGCGGCGTTGAGTTCCGCCACTCAATATGTTACCTCGAAAATTGGTCGGAAAGTGGCGAACGAAGTGTTTTAACAATAGGTTCCCGGTGCCTACCCGTTTATATACGGGATACAGCGTGAAGCTGTACAAAAAGCAATGAATTACCTATATAAGTTTTTTTACTTATTATTGAATTTATTTTGTATATTTACTAAAAATAACAAACTACTAACAAATCGTACTTATTAAATTATACACATATGTACACTCTTCTTGTTCAAAATTTATATCGTATCTTACAATGAAATTAAAATCATAAAATCCTAAAAATAAAAACATAAGGTTATTAGAAAAATGCCATTGCTTCTCGATGGCATAATATATTAGACATAAATATGTCTTATATCATAAATGAAAAGAACAATGTAACAATGATTTAATTCAAATGGTTTCATATATATCTTTGATCTCTTATATATACTATATACAAACATCTAGAGACACTATATATAAACACACAACACACGGAATAATAATGTTCATCAAGTACCGCCAATATATTTTTCAAATGCGGACTGTACGCGTACTAAGTCATCACGCGTACACAGTCATCGTAACGATTTTCGTATCGCACATTCCTTTTCCCAAACCCCAGGGATAAGACATATTTATGTCAAAAGAAAGTTAACCCAAAAATGATATTTTTTAGCAAAATGTAAATTTTAAGTTGCATCACGTTAACATAAGAACTTACCTTATCGGTTCGTCAGACCAGCGTAAAAGGCTGCGTGTCTATGAACCGTCCGTCGAGTGAGCTATGCCGCCGGCGCATCACACACGCTACCGCCACGAGCAACACCCCGCCGTCCTTACTTTATCAACTTCTACACTACGCCTAATGGCAGTATCTTATGCGAAACACATTTTGGATAATAAGGCAAGTCCTTTATTAAAGCACATAGAGTTCAATGTCCGATAATATTAAAATCGGTGATTTTTGAGATATTATCT